>CM053785.1:316247663-316497663 GCA_028749045.1 Cupressus sempervirens
TATATGATTGATAAGAATATTTAAAAATTAGACTAAAATTTTAATAATAAAATATAATAATAATCTAAATCTGAAATCTAAATTTTAAATATTATTATTTAAATATATTTATATAATATAATCTTAACTATATTTCACCATTATATTTATTTTAAATATATAAATTAAAATATAATATTATTTTAAACTTATTATTTACAATTTAATTTAATTTAATTAAAATAATTATTTTAAAATAAAGAACAATTTTAACTCATCCTAGTTTTAAAATTTAAAATTTATAAATATAATATAACGTTACAATAAGGTAAGATCCTAAAACACAATGGTAACTTGTGAGCCTCTCATATGGGAGATCTTAGGTTTGAATTCACTTAACACATAAAAATAATTAGTAAACCAACTAGAAAGCTTTTGAGAGGGCAAATGTTGTCTTCATAATTTGAGATTGAGCCTTTCCCACTAGTTTTGAACTAGGTAGTAAATAGTGTGTTAATATGTTAATTTTTATTCTTCTAGGTTCAATTTGACAACCATCTACATGTCAAAAGTTTAAATCTTATTATATAAATCATCCATTTATTTTGAAATTAAAATAACAAGCTTAAGTTTGTAAAAATTTAAATAAATGGAGATATAAATAATTTTAGATGTAGTAAATTAAATTATAATTTTTTAAATATTTTTTATGGAGGACCTGATCCCTTTTAGATGTTGAGGGCCTTATACTTAGCAAGACTTGATCCTTGGTGGGCTCTTTGTGAGCCTTTCAACTTCACCAGTAGTCCAAGGGCCTTTTGACAATTATAATTATTTTGTAGTGGATATCTATGGACATTTCTTTACATAAATATATTTAAGATATCTATACTAGTATATAGTAAACTTAAATGTATAATTTTTTATTAAAATTTTAATTTTTATATATAGAAAAATAAATTCAAAATTTAAAATTATGATAACTTTTTCTTCTTATCCTCAATTACATGCCAATGCTGCTACTTTATATATATTTTAATTTTTAAATAAATAAATAAATAAATATTATATAAATTAAAACTCTCCCTTTTGCTCTAGAATATATAGAAGGTAGTTTGTAAAGTCATATATTTTATTTGATTTTTTATAATAATAATAATAATAATATATATATATATATATTGAAAAATATCAAATTAACTATACATGTTTATATTTTTAATTGTGATATAAAATGTAAGTAAAATACTCTCACCTATAGATAATAATGGAAATCAACTAAATAAGATATACAAAAAAAGGCAAAATTTGGCAATCATGTGAAAAAAGCAGAGCAGGTATACGACAATTAAAAAAAAAAAAGATATCCTAAAATGAAGCATTATGTAGATAACAGGATCAAGCCTAAGGCAAAATATTGTTCTAGACAGTCTTCTACGGGTGTTTGGGATTTACCACATTCAAAATATGCGGTGAAGATTGCGAATAAGTTTGCCATTTTGAAAAATTTGGAGGTTGAAGAGAGATAGAGTCAAAATCTCTATGAATCAATTTTATAGCAAGAAGTGTGAAATGGAAGGAGTGTCTTGCCAAAGATTTCTCAGGAAAAATCCCCTCATGCTGCATCCGAATTAATAGGTAACTTTCATTTGTAGCCAATTTTCACTATAGATAGTCTAGATAACCAATTAAGTGTTTTCAATATTACAAAGTATGCCCACCCCAACTTTTGTAAATGACTTAAACATCCATTAGAAGTTGATAGGTTAGCGTCTTCTGCTTTGTTTTACTCCAATTGTTCCAGATCTATTGTGTCTCATGTCAATTCTCGGTTCTCCTATATTCCTTTGCACTAGCGATCCAAGTTTGGGGTTAATATGAATTCATCAAACCCTAAGGGAAATCTAGATTCTAAGGCACATCCAACTTGTGAAGATAATTCCATCTTTATTCACAATGAGGAATTTGAAGCCGCATGGTGTGAATGCCAAAAATTTGGAATTTTTGTGATATGGAATGACCCTAATGAAGACTTGATCTTTCTCTCAAATTGGTTAGAGGAAAACTGCTATGACTATGTAAGTATCTCTTACTTTTTGGATAAAACCCTATATTCTCATTGTATGAATGAATCTATTAAGAAAGAATTTATCAGTGTATCTGAATGCTTCTTCAATGGTCATGTTGTTAAATATGTAGAATGGAGTCCAAATTTTAAGATAGAGGGGATAGATTTTAGGTGCCCAATTTGGTTCGATATTTAATCTTTACTGCCTAAGTTGAATTAGATTGAGATACTTAGTTCAATAGGGTCTACTATAGGAGATCTCATAAGGATAGATGCCTCCTTTCATTATTACAATAATGTGAAATTACTTATCATAACAAAGTTTAATCATCCACTTCATATGCATAGAAAAGTGATAACAAAAAAGGCATCTTATGATTTAAATTTGCAAACATTCGAAGGGGAAATTTTAGAAATTATAAAGTTAGATGACAACAAGAAAACTAGTTTTAAAACTTTACCTCTCACTTCAGACTTTCAAAGCATGTTTCCTATGATAAGAATCTAGAAAAAGAGTTTGAGATTTAGATCCTTAGATATGAATACATCTTCACAGTTTCATGGAAAGAATGAGATTCAAATTGATCTTTGATGTATTGAAAGGATTGCTTATGAAAAAAATAAGAAAAGTCCAGAAGTTAATGTAAGAATCAAATCTATCATAGTGGCTGATCACAAAGAAAGTCTAGAATTGATACAAAATAATGATGTATCAACTAAATAGAGATCTAAAAGAAAGAAAAAAGTCTCTAAGATTAATTTAGGGTAGAGTATGTCATTAGATGAAGATAAAGATATGATAAATAGTGAGACAAAGCCAAAATGAATTCAAGAATAGTCAACTACCAATGAATAGCAGGACATGAATACCTCTCTTAGCAGAGCTTTAGATAAACACTTAAGTCTAATGGGTGAGGAAGACCTAGACAAAGAGGTATCAACATCAATACAAAATAAGGCATCATGGGTTCCTGATAAAGACAATATAAAGAAGTTGGAGAATTCCTTGCTTTTTGAATCAAATACAGATAGAGATGAAATTCACAAATTCATGAAGGAAGATATCCATATGCAACAGTGTCAGCTACGAGTCACAAAAGGAAGAGATACAACTCCTAGCAAAGAGGTTTATATTAGACCATCCAAGTTTCATCAGACCCCATCTTCCACTATAAGTTCACCTTTTACTATAGATGGTAATCAAATAGATAAGAATTGCAACACAAAGAGGAAAGACAATGCCTTGTCAAAAGAAGTACAATTTTTTTAAAATAAGGATATCATTATGGATCCAATATTGGAAACCTTTAAATTAAAAGATGAGGATCTTGATCAATTAACTGATGAGTTAGTCTAGGTATTCTTCTTTGAGAATATTGATAATAATAGAGAGTCTTAGAAAGAAGAATTAATTTAGAGCATCCTTAAACTAGGTGGTAATGACTGTATAGTTGAAGACTTAAGAAGAGATATACTAAACATAGAGATTTAGGATAATATCAAGGGTTAGACTAAAATATGTGAAAATGTAATGGTGACAGAGGATAAAGATAAAGGAACTAAAAAAGATAACATGGAAGGTTTAAATTTAAAGGTGGAGATCAACCAAGTATAATTAATTAGATCATAAGAGAACTCAAAATTGAAGAATTGGAAGGACAAATCAGCAATAATAATTCTATTGTTCAAAATGAAAAAAATGATTTAGAGCACCTCAAGATCTAGATGAATCAAGAAGGCCCGAGCTCACCTAAATATGGCAGAGTGAAAGGTAGAAGAGGCTGAAAATCATTGAAGGAACTGAGGGAAGCAGATGGACTTAGCAGAGAACAAAAAAAGATAGATCAGCTACTAAATAATAGGAAGGGGAAGTACCTTCCCAATGAGTCATGAAGATCACTACATGGAACACTAGGGGCTTAAATGCCCCTAGAAACAAAAGGATACTAAAACAAAACCTTAAAACTTTTGAATCATAAATCATTTTAGTACAGGAAACAAAGTTAAATAAAGTAGAAGGTATGAAATTAAATAAGATGCTAGGTCTTTGGGGCTCCATCTTTCAAGAGTTAGTAGGTGCATCAGGGGGTCTAGGATTAATTTGGAACCCTAGGAAGGTATCCATTAATTGTCTAAAATTTAGTAACAATTCAATTAGTATTAGTGTTCAAAGTCTAAAATCAAATTTGCAGTTCATTTTAATTAATGTATATGGTCCAATTAGTCATATGGGGAAAAAAGCTGTTTGGGATGAAATTAGCACTTTTATTAATAAATTTAAGGATAGACCATTCTTGGTAGGAGGTGATTTTAATACTATTCTAAATCTAAAGGAAAAAGTAGGTGGTATTCAACATCTCTCAAAATCATTTTTGGATTTTAAAGTATGATTTCATAAGCATAATATGATAGACATTCCAATCAGTAATGAGAATTTCACATGGAATAATAGAAGGAAATATTTTGCATTCATTACTAAAAAATTAGATAGGTTTTTTATTATAGGCGATATAGATGATTATAATTTAAATTTCCAATCTTCCATTTTGCCAATTGTTGGGTTTGATCACTACCCAGTCCGATTTGAATTTAGTGAGCCATTGAAACCTGCCAGGAATCCATTTAAATATGAAAAAATGTGGTTCCAAGATCCTAATTTTATTAAGAATATCAAAGATTGGTGGAAGCAAGATAAGTTTGAAGGCTCCAAAATGTTTATCTTCATTTCCAAAATGAAAATTTTAAAAGAAAGGATACTAAGATGGAATAAAGAACACTTTAATAATATCTTTAAAGAAAAAATAGATATAGAAGATCAATTCATAAATCTAAACCTGGAAATAATTAAGAAAGGTATGAATAATGCAATTTTTCTATTAGAAAAAGAACTACTTGTTAGACAAGAGGACATATTATCCAAAGAAGAAATATATTGGAGACAAAAATAATGAGAAAAATGGTTAGATGAGTGAGAACAAAATACAATTTTTTTTCACAATTCCACCCTATATAGTAGATCAAAGAGTTAACTAGTATCAAAATCACTTGGGTATACGAACTAAGAAACCAAAGGAAATTGTGGATACCTTTGTAGCTCATTTCTATGATATATTAAATAATTATGAAGGGTCAAATAGAGTGGCCCAAGAAAAGTTGCTTAGATTTATCCTAAAATTAATTTCACCTAAGGATAATAAGGTTTAAAAAAACCTATTACTTTGGAAGAGGTGAGATTAGTAGTTTTTAATATGAATCCAAGTAAATCTCTAGGTCCTGATGGCTTTCAGGCCTTCTTCTTTTAGAAATGTTGGGATATTATTGGGGAAGATCTTTGAAAAGCAATTGAAGCTTCGAGGAATGGTGGAACTCTGCTATCAAAAATCAACTACTCCTTTCTCACTCTGATCCCTAAAAAGAATGAGCTTGAGACTCCTAGGGACTTCCACCCTATCACACTATACAACATAGTTTATAAGGTCTTCTCCAAGATTCTAGCAAATAGGCTTAAGGGTTTCCTTCTGAAGTTAATTTTTGAGGAACAAACAAGTTTTGTCCCTAGTAGATCTATTATTGATGGCATTCTTACAATTCAAGAAACTATTTCTTCTGCTTCAAAAAATAAAGAGGCATGCATGTTTATGAAATTGGATATACAAAAAACATATGATATGGTTGATTGGTATTTCCTCTGTAAGGTTCTTGAAGCCTTTGGATTCTCTCATCAATGGATTAATCTTGTATTTAAATTCATCTGTACTCCTAAAATTTCTATTCTTATTAATGGGACACCTGAAGGTTTTTTTGAAATATCAAGGAGTATAAGACAAGGAGACCCATTATCTCCTTCCCTCTTTATCATTATGGTGGAAGCCTTTGGGAGAGTTGTATTAGATGCCTATCATAACTAGAAAATCGCCAGCATTACTATTTCAAGAAACATGCCCAATATCATGCATTGACAATATGTAGATTATACGATTCTGCCTAGCAAGAATATAGTTTTAGAGGCACTGGGACTTAAAGACATCATTAAATCATATTTGGATGCTTCAAGTCAAAAAGTGAATAAACTCAAATCTAAGATCTATTTTTTAAATACTTAAAAAAAATGGAAGATCAGATTTGTAAGATTATGGGTTATAAAAAAGGTCAGTTTCTATGCAAATATCTGGGTATTACTTTTGAGAAGGGTTTGAAATCTAGTAAGGTTTGGCATAACACTTTTGACAAGATGGATGCTAGGATTGGAAGTTGTAAAGATAAATGGCTCTTAAAGGCAAGAAATACTACTAAAATTAGATCTATTTTATTTGCCATTCCTACCTTTCCTCTTTCCTGTCTTCCTCTCTCTAAGAGTTCTCTCTTGAAATTTGCAGCTAAACTTAGAAATTTTCTTTAGAAAGATTGTGAAGAAGATAAAAAACTGGCACTTATCAAATAGGAGAATAAATGTAAACCTAAGGATATTGGGGGGGGGGGTTAGTGATTAAGAATCTTCAATGGAAAAATGAAGCTTTGGCTACAAAATTAATTTGGTGTCTTTATAAAGAAAGAGACCAAAATGGGCTAAGATATTTTATAATAAATATCTTAATTCGGATGACCCTTTGTCAATATTTAGAATGAAAAATCTTCCTAGAGGGTCTGAAAGCTAGAATTTTATGACTAAATGTCATCATTTAGTTTGCAAGTTTCTTACCTAGGATGTGGGTCTGGGTGATGAAGCCTTATTTTGGGAAGACTCTTGGGATGGACACCCTTTGATTACTTCTTGTCCATTTCCTAAGGTTCTCAAAGATAAATTGGTCTCACTCAAGGGTGTTAAAGTTAGTAATTATAAGACTAAAATTTCTTCATAAGGTACCAATCAGTGGGTTTGGGAATCTTTAGAAGGGTTGGGGATAGACCCTTTGACTATTAAGGTTTATGATAAGATTTTGTTAGATAGGAAGATTAAGCAATTAGAAAGCAAAGATGAACTTATTTGGGCTACATCAAACGATGAAAGGTACAGTGTGAAAAATGGATACAAATCTTTGGTTCACTCACAAAGTTAGGATAAAGTTGAAATACCTCTCAAGCTTTGCTAGGATGCTATGTATCTTCCCAAGGCAGGTTTCTTTTTATGGCTTGCATTCCAAAATAGAATCTTGACAGCTCATAGGTTATCCAAATTTGGCGTTCTAGGTCCGTCATGGTGTGTGTTATGTAAACATAACAACAAGGATATGGATCATCTTTTATATAGATGTCCTTTTTCCTAGGCCTATTGGGAATTACTTAGACTCAGGTTAGGGTGGTCATCACCATTGCTGAAATCATTCCTAGATTTCCTTAAAGCATGACCCACAAGCATGGTAAAGGGAGTTTATAATAAATTGTGGAATATATGCCCTTCCATTGTGTCATGAGAAATCTAGAAGGAGAGAAATATATGCATTTTTCATGAAACCAAAATGAAATTAGAAGAGTTTTTATTAATAATTGATTCTAGCACAGTGAAAGTAACAAATTCCCATATTAGAAACTCCATTAAAGAGGAAGGATCTTTCTCTATTTGGGATGGTCTCATGAAGAAGAATTGGACCAACTTTAATAATCTACCTCTTGTATATCTCAAGAAAAGTAAGGAGGCTAGGGATATGTGCAAATGGCCCCCTCCACTGAATGGATGGTATAAACTCAATTTTGATAGAGCAGTTAGAGGTAATCCTTGTGTGGAAGGAATAGGTTGTATAATTAATGATGATACTGGCAACTGGGTAGTGCAAAAAGCTATGTCCATTCTGCCTACCTCTAATAACCTGGTAGAACTAGAAGCCTTGGACAAAGGTTTGTAGTTGTGTCATGATTTAGGATTGACTAGGGTCATCATAGAAGGTGACTCTCAGATCATCCTAAATGTGGTTAGGAAGCATGTTACCCCCAATTGGGTCCTAAATTCTAAATTAGGAAAAGTTCTCGATCTTATAGACTAGTTCATGGATACTCAAATTTATCATATTTATCAAGAAGGTAATCAGAAGGAGGACTATTTAGCAAACAAAGGAGCTGAAGGGGTTAATTTTTAGGTTTATAATGATGTATAGTTCATAATTCATCTTAGTTAGTTCATTCTCCTAGGTCTAATTATTCTCTCTCTCTTTATGTTTGGTTTGTTATCTGATATTTTTATTTTATATTCTTTTTAACTTATTGCTATTTTGATTAGCCTTGGTTTGGGGGGTGTCTTTTTTGTTTTTGTTTTTATATGCCTTCTTTGTCAGTGTTATGTGTTTAGTATATGAGATAATCATTTCCTTTTTTTTCTTATCATTAGAAGTGGTGGCTTCCTTTACTTCCTTTAATCTTTGTGTCATGGTTTCTTGGTTTTTGGCATTTTCATTATGGTATTTATTTCCCATGATTAGGTCTTCTTTTGATAGCAATGCATGAGGTCATGACAACCTAGACATCTAGAGGGTTCAATTGTTTGTCTTTATCATTGGAGTCATTTTCTATGCCCACTATTTTCTTTGATTTCTTTGCATATGGATTCATATGTCTATGTCTTCCACACTTCAAAATCCCACACCATGGCATTTTATGGCAATGTCAAACCTAAACATTGGAGCCAAATTCTGAAACATTGGAGCCAAATTCTGAAACCTATGGATGACATGTCAAGGATTAGAGTGAGCAGAGAAATTGGGGAGGGAGTCTTCGATTACAAGTTTATGTGGAGAAAAAATAGCAACATAATTAGATCCTTCATTGGATGTAAGGCAAGGGCAAGGGTGGACTTTTATTCTATCATCCATCTTTGTTGTAGTATCTTTGACCCTACATGGAGGAAGGAGCTTGAACAAGCTATTTATAGTATTGATGATAAGTTGAGGATTCAAATTCTAGAAAATATATGGATCTCCCACTGAGGTTGCTAGAGTTGGAAGTTTCTTTCTACCGTCCATCCTTAGTTATTCATGAAAATCTTTCCTTCTATAGAGAATGGCCTAAAATGGAGGCTAGTATCCAATTCCTTCTCTGTTGGAGGGGCATTGTGGAGGAGAATAGAGATTGTGTCATGTCTAGAATATAGGGCAAAAGCACACCAATTTTTTTTAAAAAAGTGATAATCGAATTACATGTAATACATAAGTATTCGAATAGAATTACTTAACTTCCTCAAACTCATGTATAATTACGAAATTTAAGTACCAATCAAATGCAATTTTTTCTTAACATATTTTAAAATTAAATTTGCATAGATTAGTATATATCACCATGTTATCTAATTAATCTAAATTAAATGAATATGATTACCAATCATAAAAATGCCATAGTAAGGTAAACATCATCACATCTGATTTTTAAGTAACATATGCAAAAATAAAAAAAACTATAAGACTCACATGCAAGACTATTACTCAATTTTATTTTTCTATTGAATCACTTGATTCAAAGGCTCTATCGGGAAAGAACTAGGAAGAAAAATTGACTTTGTTTCCATTTCAACAATAAGTTTAAATATAACATTTTTATACAGGAATATCATCTTGAGGAGAAATCTCCCAACATATTTAAATTTCAATAACAATTTTGAATTTCCTTCTTGGCTCCATAATAGGGGAAACCATTATGAAGGCTGTAATACATCAAGATGATCATGGAGAGAACAAAAACTGACTAGGAGACAACCAATCATAACATGAAGACAAAATCAAACACTCACTCCCATCTTGATTTGCACAACAGGTTTGATATTGAACTAGATTAGGGAGAAGGTGGATTTTTTCAACAAGAGATGTCAGCCACAATACCAAAATAGGTGCCCTTTCGAGGCTATAAACTCAAGAACTTTTGTTCTACCATTATTACATTCCAAAACTCAAAACATGGTTTGTGCTAATGAGTAGGGGCCCATAACACCCTACTCTCTCTCCCTCTCATTGTCCTAAGAAGAGACTTTGCACTGTTGAAGTCCAACTAAAGACCTCCTCTCGTATATGGCCACTTCTGCCCTATTCGAGGGTGAGTAATGCCAATAAAACTCATACAATCCCTTCAAAAATCAAAGCAAAATAAAAAGGGAAAAAATTTAAGAAAAAAACCCATTTCAATCCCTCCCAAACATATTCAACACACCCACGAACATACATATGCAAACAAAATGACTTAAGCATGAAACACAACATGAACCAAAAGAGTTGAAGGGTTCCTACATTCACAATAAGGTTATGGCAATTGAAAAAATTTGAGATGAGCTTTTCCTTCCTCCTCCTTCTCCTTGAATCCTAAATTACTCTCTAAAACTAGAGGTTGTGTGAACACTCAAACCCTCTCAAATTTTCCTCTAAATAAGACACTAACTCAATCAACTCCAAAAAGCAATAACCCTCCCACTTGCCTAAAAGTTCTAGAGTCTTCTAACTCAAATAGACATAAGGCTAACCTCAAGGTGGAGTTAAAGTTATCCAACTCAAGATGAAAACATTCAATTTTCGTAATAAAGAAAAAATGGGGTTTTTGGGTGACAATAAAAGTCAACAAAAGGGGCTAAGGGGGTGGAAAATGCCCCCAAACTATACCCATATCCCTTAGGTACTTAGATTTCATGATTTTTGGCCTTTAGGACTGATTAGGGACCTATCAAAAGCTTGAAAATTATAGGACTTTGTAACAACCCTAAAAAATGCAAATTAATCACTAATCTTGATTAGGGTAATTAATCTCAATTAGTAACTGATTAGCAAAAAGGCAACTAACCTAGTCCAACTTAGATTTTTAGGGTACTCGATTAATCCTAACTATCATGTTGAAATGCATATAGAATTCACGAGTGTCAAGTGACACTAAAAAAATCACTGTTACAAAACATTAACACTTCATGATTACAAGATGATACATTCATTCAAACTCATGATACAAATAAAATCTGAACAATAGGGTTTGCATCTTTGGTTGACTCAACCCTCATAATCAATACATAGGGTTTAGTTTCGTTTCTCCGTTTAGATTTTCTGGCTAATAAATCCTACACACTCATTTCACACATCAGTAGCTTGAGAAAATCACATGCATCTATTTAAAACTTATTTGAATAGTTACATAAATCAAAACATAAATCTTTCATTTAAATAACCCTTTCTAATTTTGGCACACACATTTAGTCATCAATAATTACATAATCAATATAACATAACTTTATTCATTAATTTAGATTAAAATACTAGAATAATCATCATTAGGCATGCATATACCTAAACATCATAAACATCACCAATTAAGGAATACTGAACTATCTGAATGCATATAACCTAATAATCAAGGTACCATAATCAACGTCATCATCATTGGGTGGAAACACCTTGTATCATCATTAGTGGAATTTTAATGTCTAAACAGTTGAGATAATGTAGTAGTTCTTGAATTCACTGAGTATTTAAAACATGAATGAATCATTTGAATATTCACTGGTCCTATTTCTCAAAGTCTTGTGGGAGGGTGGGCACAACTACTCTCACAAATAACCCCATACCCTAATGTTATGCAACCAACTAATTGTTAGGAATCCCTTTGGTAGGCCCTTCATATCTCACCTTGCCAACAAAATCCAGAAGAAAGTGCCTCAAAAATTTAAATTCAACATCAAAGATGAAACATCCAACACAAAAGTATGAAATAAAAGAAATAAATAGTGGCCACAATAGAAAAATTTTAATCAAGAAGTAAAGACATGGCCTAGAGGTAAATAGAATCATCAATAATTCAATTTGGCTAATTAGCCCCACATCACATTGCTGGCAAAAAGGAAGAACATTAAAATACCAATATCTAAAATCAAACAAATACGGAAATAAATCTAATCACTTACAAAATTCACATTACTAACATAATGCGAACATACCAGGGTATCTGAAGGAAAAAGGAAATTCTTAGGTCTTCGAATAACATTGTAGGGATCTTGAATTGATTTTAGATGGGGGTCTAATGACCATGTAGCTTAACCTATGATTGATCCAACATACTAACTACATACTTATCTTCATCAACATCACCCTATAATTGGCATTTGTTTTACTAAGGGCTTTTCCCTAATCAAAACTCACTCAAAAGTGCAATTGTGAGGATACTAAAATGAGTCCCCTTTCATCCTCTTGTTTTTACATTGGTTTCTTTTTGAACAAACTAAACATGTGGAAAATTTAGTGTCAGTAGAGTTGTACTTTGAGTTACAATTACAAAACCAAATTTGTTCTCCTCAAATCACTATAATTACATATTAGGGCATCTACCCGAATCTTTCTTAGGTCAAAATTCATTGCAATATACTTGCTGAAGTTGTGTTATCAATCTCACCAAATTTGGTATAATCTTGGATACATATATACATCACTATCCTATTTTATTTCATTGTTTATAGAAGTTCTAATTATCATTTGATAATGTACTAAATGTTACTATCCTTGTCAATAATTCCACATTTCACATCTCCTAGTCATAATGACTTATGAATTCATCCTTAGATTGTAGATTTGCAATCTATTTAGGTATAAAATGATTATTAAGGTGTCGTCAATGTTTACTTATCCAATGTCCATGTTTACTTATTCACTTTTACAACTATCTCCTTATTGTCGTTATAGATCATCATCATTGTTCTTATCATACCTCATGGCTTATAATCCTCTTATTACTTAACTTTGATACCTCAACCTTTAGTTCGCATTAGGTTGATGACCTCATCGTGACTTTACTATCTCCAAAATGTAGGGTTATAATTGATCAAATAATTTCAATACTAGAGTCTATGAGTATTCACTTGATAGTTAAAATTTAGTATTACTCATGCTTATACAATAAGCCTGCCAACATAAATAGACTCATATAATCCTAACTCAAAAGTTTGTGTTTTCTATCTTACTAATTTAATAAAATATGCTACATACTCCTCACCATTAACTATGTTCTTACCACCATACTTTAAATAGATTTATTCCCCGATTAGGGTTCCATTCCTCATAGTAAACTAAGATACTCTCTTTCATGCACATTTCTAACTATCTCACTCTTGTTGAAACAATCTACTAAGTTTATACATGCTACACTGAATAGGTTATGGAAAGATGACAAAGGATTAAAGTAAGTTTCAAATACATATCACTAAGATCCAGAGTTGAAATCTCCACATACTGTATGGGTTCGAACCCCTGAAATCCTAACACTACGAGAATACTTAGTTTCGATTAAAGGCATCAATTGATTAAACATAAGGTTCAAATTGCAAAGGTATGACATCAAGTTCAAAATACATTATAGGGTTTCTAAGTTCTTAAGTCGACTATGATGCTATCCTTTTTAATACTAGACTAAATCAATCCTTAGGATAATCTAACTTTGCAATTAAAGGTTAATCTATCATAACATATTAATCCTAAATTCCAAAAAAGATCATAACCTATTTTAAACTAATTCAAGACATTAAATATTCATCAATAAAACAATTTTGACATACATTTGCCTAACAAAAATAATCCTATGCTACCATCAAGCTAGCTAAATAAGAACCCTTCGGTAACCCCTTCAAAACTATAACCTTAGAAGTTCGAGTTAACTAAATCCATAATTAAATACAAAATAATAATAATAAGGAATTATTAAATTTTTCCTATATAAAATAATTTAAGCTTACATATTATTTTGACCTTGCACTAAAAAAAAAACCCAACCCACACACTTACTTGAACCTTAATCCACTATATTTTCTAAGGATTCACTACTTACCCAATACTTCTATCATAAGCAATTTAACATACATATTAAAAATAAATAATCTAAAAAAAAATCTAACTAATATCACTAACCATTCTTTACTAACCACTAACATTTATCAAGAAACAACCTTTAATAAAATCCTAACATCTAAACATATTCTAACATTGAAGGTTAACAACTAATTTTAACTTACTAATTATATCTAGTTATAATCTAACACTAATACATACTAACTCAAACTCTTAAGTACCCAATAATAAATAATTTAGCACAACTAAAACTAACTACTAACTAACTTCAATATCTAACACACTTTTAAAGAATAAAATTGCTAACTAACTAAGAATGTTATAAAAAAACTAACTAATTAAATCTTAAATTACTCATCAATACTAACCATTTTAATTTTCACAAAAAAAAAAACAACTAACAAACTATCTTAACTTTTAACATAACCTAACACCTAACTAAACTTACTAACACCTAACTAATCTTACTAACTCCCTATCCCTTCCCCCTTACCCATATCTTCCTTGGCACGTGTCCCCAACACCAAGTGTTGCCCAAGGCCAAGGCTCTCTTATTTATAATAAATTTTCCACTATGCTAATGACGTGATATTCAGACATGATACTTGTGATAAACTTTTTGAGTGTATGTAGCCGCCACATAAATTACCTTTTATGAGGTGGTAGAAAATAAGTTCCTTTTGTCCTACAACCTGATGATTATTAATTTTATGAAGTGATCTTGAATCTTACATAAAAGTCAAGGTATGTTGGCCAAGTCTACCACATGTTGCCCAATGTTAGTCTACCAAGACAAATTTACATGGATAGAAGATTTGGGGTTTTGGAAACAAGTAAAATGATTAAAATGCTATTCAATTCCATGGTTTATTTGTCCAAATATCCCTAACACTACCCACTCCAAGGAGAAATAAGTCAACAAAAAGTAGCCCAAGGTAGCACGAGATCCAAGACCTATTGGGTGGCTTCCCAAGTGGCTGCACACTAAACCAAGAATTGACATATGCTGCCCAAGGTAGAGAATGGCATGCCTTCAAGTCAAATGCCTCCCTTGGATGTGATTGGAGGGTGGTTAGGAATTAGTTTTCTTTTTAAAAAACTTTGGTTATGAAATCACTTTCCAAGAAAGCTCACTTGGCCCAATTGGGCTTGGGAAAATTTCAAACTGTAGATTTTGTCCTTCCCCATGAAGATGTATGCCTAAGCATGGAAGAAGGTGCAAGATTAAAAGGAAGCCAAACAAGACTCATCAATCAATTGCATTTAAGTGGGAGGTGACTAGGTTAGAAACCATCATTACAAAACATGGTTTAAGTGCTATTCTTAGCCCATATTCAAGCGCATGACAGTAGAGAATGTGGAAATCAATGCCATAGGAAGGGATAAAGGTAAGAGGGTTGAAGTTATGCTAAAAAATTTTGTTAGGTGGGGTTAAGATAAGATATGAAATAGGATTTATGAAGATATTTCTTTTTTTAAAACAAACTTATTCTTTATCTATTTACTTACATTTTATGATTGCCAAAGAAAACTATTATTTGATTTTTTTTTGTTTTTGGCAGGGATATTTAAAAAAAAAAAGGAGAATCTTTTAGAATATTCTCTATTTCAAGAGAAATAAATTTCTTCATACAAAAGACAGAGAGCATATTTGCTCCAAGGATGAAATATATATATATATATTTTAAATCCATATTTTTTCTAAGTGTAGAATTTGGATGAAAACTATATTTTCATGGCAAGGGGATTTTTTTTTTATAAATTGATTTATAACAAGGGGATTTAATGTAATGCTTGAGTATTCAAATAGGAGTGTTATTCTTCCTGATAAACATGAGAATACAATGAAGTACCTATCATAAACTCAAATTTTCTTAACTTAGTTTAATTATTAGTGTTGCAATTTAGAAGGAATACATTTGCTTATTAAATTTCTGCAAGGGGAAATCCCTACTTCGCATAGTAAATTTTAAATGTCCACACTTAACATGAACCCATTATTGCCTCAGTGTCACGAAACCTGGCTCTGATACCAAAATATCATGTCCAAAATATAGGGCAAAAACACACCAATTTTTTTAAAATGTGATAATAGGATTACATGTAATACATAAGTATTCAAATAGAATTACTTAACTTCCTCAACCTCATGTATAATTACAGAATTTAAGTAACAATCAAATGCAAATTTTTCTTAACATATTTTAAACTTAAATTTGCATAGCTTAGTATATATCACCATGTTATCTAATTAATCTAAATTAAATGAATATGATTACCAATCATAATAATGCCTTAGAAAGGTAAACATCATCACATCTAATTTTTAAATAGCATATGCAAAAACTGAAAAAATTATAAGATTCACATGCAAGAATATTACTCAATTTTCTTTTTCTATTGAATCACCTGATTCAAAGGTTCTATAGGGAAAGAACTAGGAAGAAAACTTGACATCATTGCCATTTCAACAATAAGTTTAAATACAATATTTTTACATAGGAATATTATCTTGAGGAGAAATCTCCCAACATATTTGAATTTTCTTCTTGGCTCCATAATAGGGGAAACCATTATGAAGTTTGCAACACATCAAGATGATCATGGAGATAATGAAAACTAACCGAGAGACAACCAATCATAACATGAAGACAAAATCAAACATTCATTTCCATCTCAATTTGCACAATAGGTTCAACATTGAACCAAACTAGGGAGAAGGTGGATTTTTCCAACAGGAGATGTCAGCCACAACACCAAAACAGGTGCCCTTTTGGGGCTATAAACTCAAGAACTTTTGTTCTTCCATTCTTACATTCCAAAACTAAAAACGTGGTTTGTGCTAGGGGCCCATAACACCCTACTCTCTCTCCCTCTCCTCGTCCTAAGAAGAGACTTTGCACTATTAGAGTCCAACTAAAGACCTCCTCTCATACATGGCCACTTCTGCCCTATCTGAGGGTGAGTAATACCAATACAACCCATACAATCCCTTCGAAAATTAAGGAAAAATACAAAGGGAAAACATTTAAGAAAAAACCCATTTCAATCACTCTCAAACATATTCAAGACACCCACGAACATACATATGCAAAAAAAATGACTTAAGCATGAAACACAACATGAACCAAAAGGGCTGAAGGGTTCCTACCTTCACAATAAGGTTATGGCAATTGAAAAAATTTGAGATGAGCTTTTACTTCCTCCTCCTTCTCCTTGAATCCCAAATTCCTCTCTAAAATTAGAAGTTGGGTGAACACTCAAACCCTCTCAAATTTTCTTCTAAATAAGACACTAACTCAACCAACTCAAAAAAGAAATAACTCCCCCACTTGCCTAAAATTTCTAGAGTCTTCTAACTCAACTAGACATAAGGCTAACCTCAAGGTGGAGTTAAAGTTATCCAACTCAAGACGAAAATATTCAATTTTCACAATAAAGCAAAAATGGGATTTATGGGTGACCATAAAAGTCAACAAAAGGGGCTAAGGGGGTGGAAAATGCCTCCAACCCATACCCATACCCCTTAGGTACTTAGATTTCATGATTTTTGGCCTTTAGGACTAATTAGGGACCTATCAAAAGTTTGGAAATTTTAGAACTTTCTAACAACCCTCAAAAATGCAAATTAATCATTAATCATGATTAGGGTAATTAAGCTTGATTAGTAATTGATTAGCAAAAAGGTAACTAACCTAGTCCAACTTAGATCTTTAGGGTACTTGGTTAATCCTAACTATTATGCTGGAATGCATATACAATTCACAAGTGTCAAGCGACATTGAAAAATCATTGTTACAAAACATTAACACTTAATGATTACAAGATGATACATTCATTCAAACTCATGATACAAATAAAATATGAACAATAGGGTTTGCATCTTTTGTTTGACTCAACCCTGGCTTCCACAATCGATACATAGGGTTTAGTTTCATTTCTCTATTTAGATTTTTTGGTTAATAAATCTTGCACACTCATTTGACACATCAGTAGCTCAAGAAAATCACATGCATATATTTAAAACTTATTTGGCTAGTCGCATAAATCAAAACATAAATCTTTCATTTAAATAACCCTTTCTAATTTTTTCATACACATTTAGTCATCAGTAATTACATAATCAATATAACATAACTTTATTCATTAATTCAGATTAAAATACTAGAATAATCATCATTAGGCATGCATATACCTAAACATCATAAACATCACCAATTAAGGAATACTAAACTATCTAAATGCGTATAACCTAATCATCAAGGTACCATAATCAATGTCATCATCATTGGGTGAAAACACCTTTCATCATCTTTAGTGAAATTTTAATGTTTAAACAGTTGAGATAATGTAGTAGTTCTCAAATTCATTGAGTATTTAAAACATGAATGAATCATTTGATCTCAATATTTATTAGGACATTTAACCCATACAACATTACTTCATATCCATTCAAATCTCCTATACAGATCAATAGAGAAATTCATATTAATAAGTGCATGTGAGGAGGGACCTTACAAATTGATTACTCAATTACCTAAAAGCTTTTAATGCATACATTCAGCTCAGGGTTACTTTTGAGGATCTGGAAGCCCTAAAGTTCTGCACTCCAAATGCAAAGAAGACAAGCAGGGCTAAATTTGATTTCAAATTTCGTCCTAATTTTCATGTAGAGAATCCAAATGACATCTCTGATGTCATAATAGTATACTAGAAATAAGGAATTTTTTTTGGTCAGTTGGATAATATGTTTAAATTAGTGATCATATAGGTTGATATGTTATTAGGGTAGGCTTTTTACTTTATAGCCTTTTACTTTGTTTTGATGTTTGTACTAGTCTATATATAAACCCAGGTATTTAGTAGTTACCCTATGTTAGGGTTGTTTGTAGTACTTTTACAATTGTATGGAGTTCCTAGCTCCTCTATTTTCTAATGGACAAATGTGATGATAATATTATGCTATATGGTTCCTATGGATAGGTCTAGTTTTAGGGTTTAATGGCATGTGTTTATCCTTTCCTGTTTGGTGTAATCTTGGTCAAGATATTTATTTTGTATGGTATTTGGGTAGTCGATTCTGGCTGTATTTTTCTTATATCATGATTTCTCGATTATTATGGCCCTCTGATGATTGCAATGATAAGGTTGGCTGCAAATTTTAATCTCATTAAGAAATTTTTTTGGATGCATTGTATTAACCCAATTGCAATTTAAGCCCCTAGAATTCGGGCTCCCTGCTTTATTCTATAATAACATAGGGCTTTGTTTCTAATTTATCTTTTCATTTGATAGTTGAAGATTGTAGATGACATTATGAAGATAGTTTTAGTATTTTATTGTGGATTTATTCTGTTTTGAGGAAGCTCTATATGTCGATTTATCTTATGCCTTCTATTTTGTTAATTCCACCCTTTAGCTATGAAATTGCATTTACTCTAATTTTGTTGGGACTTGTTTGTTTGGGTTGATCTAGATTAGCATTTTTGTGGCTAATCTTTCTATTTGATATTCTTATTGAGGTCCACAACTTAGTTCATTTAGTTTATTAGATATGGGTATTTTATTAATATTCTATGATTTCATTGGGCTAGAGGTATTTGATTTGTCATACGCTCTCTATTTTTAGGCTTCATTGTATGTTTGGGTGAGCTAAAATTTAGATATTATGATTATGGCAAAGGTTAAGTCTACTAGCCTATAGTATTGATAGTAGTTGAGATATTTGATGTTTAGTAATAATTAAATTTAATCGATACATGGTGCTTCAGTTTAGATTAGGTAATGTATCTCTTTGTCTTCTGGCAGAGTGTGACTTCTCTTCCTTATTTTGATATGCTTGTAATATTTTGAGCTTCTCCTTGGTTAGAGGCTTGTATAGTATAAATCTCCCTATCGCATGGTAGATTACTATTATTTATTATTAGTCTACTCATCTTAATAATAGTGGTATATATGTTATGATCAATAGATTTATTGGCTCTTTTGTTGTTAGCTTGGTTTTTACAATTGTCAATCACTATTTGGCTTTGTAATCAGCTGGTAGTTGTATTCTGATATTGGTAGATTTAAAGATTAGGATAATTTGGTGACTTTGAAAGGCTCATATAGATGTTATTTTTTCACTAACCATGTTGGTTGATAATACTATAGGGAGGGTTGTATGCTTTTACTAGATTGGGAAGAATGTCAACACATGGCGACTTTGTACCTATTTTAAGCAAGCATAGTAGCTCCTGACAAAGCATGAATAAGATCTAATTAAGTAATAATGTAATTTATCCAGGGTATACTTCCTTATATGCTGTAATTAAAATTGATGTAATTTAAATATGATGAGATCTGACTAGGGTATGCCCCTTTTAAGTTGTAATAATAAAGGACGTTTGTCCCAGGCTAGACTAGAGGTTTTATTCTCCATTCTTTCCTACTAGTGCCTGTTTGAACAGAGAAAGCTGTTGTATTTTTATATTTTGAATTAATAAAATAATCAAGGCCTTGGCCATTTACCAATCTTAAAAAAAAAAAAAAACTCTCACCTATTCAATTTAATCACAAATAAAAATCAAATTAATTAGAAAAGTTTCTAAGTTCATATGTTGAAGGCATATTTACAACATGTTGCAAGGTAGTTGCATACTTTTCTTTTAATTAATTGATTTTTTTGATTAATATACAATTTTATAAACTATAAAAGAATTATTATAGTTGAGAGTTGGGAAGAGGATAAATTGAATGAAATATATTTGTTCAAATCATTTGTGAAAGAGGTAATGTGGATTAAAAATATTTTTTGAATACCTCATACTTATCAAATTTTTACCTATTTCTTAATTTAGTAATTACTTGTAATATGATTAAATATACCTATATATAATTTAAAATAATAAAATTATATATAGTTTATATTGTGATGTGATAAATGGGATACACTAGTTATAAATATAGGAAGAATATTAAGATCCCTTCACAAAGAAAATTTGATTGGTACAAATGTTAAGTACCAATGTGTGATCTCCCAAAATGGAAGGATACTTTGGATTTTATTCCTCTTTTTCCTAAGTGAATGAATCATAGTGTAATAAAATATGACAAAAGTAAATGTTATTAAATAAAAAAGAGGAGACAAATATCAACCAACATACAAACCTAAAAATATACTTTTCATGTTATATTTTATTAGTTATTTTAATTTTCATTGATGCCAACTTGGGTGGTCATGGATGTCTATGATTTTGATGTACTTAGCCTTGATAGAATTGGTGAAGTGAGAGTTATGTTATGAGTTGAAGTGTGTAGTTGTGCACATTGATTCTAGAGATTTTCATTAAGATATATCTATGATCACCATGTTCATGGTAAGTATGGTACAAGTTATAGTCAAATTGGTGATGATGAAAAATTAGTTTAGTAGTGTAGAAAAAAAGAAGATGAATTGATAAGTGTGGTCTACAGAATTGGAATCCATTTTTTTTGGTTAGAGACATTTAATATTTCAATGTTAATTAGTTGTTTTTGGAATAATGACAAGAATTATGACTGGTGGAAAAAGTGATAGGATTATGAAAGTCTAATAATGAAGAATAGTTAGTTAGATTTTTTATGTATAAAGGAAGATTGGTTGGTCTAATCAATCAATGATTGTAGGATATGTGATGACATGTGATGACATATATGAAATTTGAGTATGATTTGTATTGGTTGATCTAATTATTATTTCATGAATAAGTGCATGAACGTAGGAAAGTGTAATACATTTTGACCTTTTTGTCAAATTAATGTGCATTTGGATCCTGATATCGATATGAGATGGAGAATGATTCAAATTTCTTTTCCAAACTTCTAAGGAGGGAATTTAGATTTCAAATTTAGGGTTAAGACAAATAAAACTTCTCTAATTTATGAGATGCATTAATATTATTTTATATATATGAAAAGTAAAAGGGAGTAAACTAAAGAAATTACATATGCAGTGGTAAGAGGTCATAAATCAAGTTGTGTAGTTGATAGAGAATATGCACTAGCATGTGAGGAAGTAGTATAATCTTAACTAGAAATATTCAAGAAAGGAAGTAGTGTTATTCCTTAGATCATGTCACTTGTTATTTTATAATAGTTGGAGAAAGAAAAGTCCATTAATTGGTTAGATCGTAATATATCTTTATTATAAATCATTTTAACATAGTGATACTTTAGCTAGTTTTTGAAGTCTTCATGCAAGGACACTCCTAACAAGGTAAAGCTTGTAATAGGGATAGAGAGAAATCCTTTAACTAGGTAGATCCTAACAAGGTATGCTCTTAACAAAACTTATTGCAAGCTCCTAACAAGAATACACTACTAATAGGGCATACTTTTAAAGAGTACATTTACATTTGTGGATAGAAGTCCCATTGTGCTTTTTACCCAAACTACATTTGCATGTGAAAATTCTTGTGTTATGTGTTACGTGGGTGTTTATTTTTTATTTCACATTTCTTTACAAGTAAAGTTTCTTATTGCATGCATATGTTGAATTCTTTAAGGAAAAGGTTTTATCGAAATTGTATTTTGATTTGTGGTATATTGCTAATTTAGACCCCCTCTCAGTAATGTTAGTGATAAGCTTAACTCTTTGAGGAAAAATATTTGATTGACAAGGTTTTCAAAAAGGGGGCTCCTAAGATCACAGAGGATAACTAATTGGTATGGATTGATAGGATAGAATTATACATCGGAGGAATGGGAAAACAATATTGGAAGCATGTGCAAACTCAATATACTAAGCCACAAGGTATACTGTCTACAATTTAGTTGAAGAAGAAGAAAGAGATCAAACATGTATAGGAGGATATTATAAGTACACTTTTTGATTCATAACATATTTATGTGAAAGGTATTAGAACTACTTTGGAAGTTTGAAAGAAATGAGAACAAGTCACGGGTCACACTTGATTTACTGTTAAGAATAACTCCAATAAATATTTTAATTATTATTGAACTTAATTTTGTCCATTTGGATTTTTTTTTTTAATTTTTTTTATCAGAATTATATGGTGACTATAAGAATGTTTGGTATTGTTGGCCTTGTTATGTGACAAGTATTATTTCTATCATGTTCATAATAAAACTCTGATAGTGCACATAAGAGACTACAATATGGGATTGTATTATGAATGCACATAGAAAATAAAATTATTGATCACATAGATTTCATTATTGTCATATTAATTATGATAGTGTGAATATTATACTAATTACGAATATATATATGAGATACTCAACATATTATTAAAATATAACATTAAAATTTTGATGTCTTTGTGATGCTTTCTATACGAATCTAAACTTGTATAAGAAATTATTAAAAGATAAATATTTGATCAATGTGGTTTTAGGTTTATGCTTAAACCATAGTTATATTGCTAATAGTATTTGGATGTGTATATTTAGTAAATCTTATTGTGTTAATTTCCTATTTGACTATTTGTCTGAATTTGTGGGTAGCACATTTGATTTTTAGCTATCTTTGTAGTAATAAACAACTTCCATGGATAAGCCTATTTTATAGGGAGGTGGGTGTAGTTCCCATCCTTTTCTATCGTTGTAGACTTCATTGTTAAAGTCCTATTTGACTCTTCTATGGACATGTTAGCCCTTAACTAATATTTGAGATGCAATAATTTGATATATAGAGAAACTAATTATATTAGATTGCAATGGTTACTTACTTATGATGATGATATCTTACAAGTATTTATTTGATGATTACGATTATTCTTGTAATGATGATGCTTTATTTTTTCTTAGTTAGTGAAAGTAATTAATTTCATGATCATGTTGTTCTATGTGATTTGAAATTATGATTACCTATATCTCCATCATGATGAGTTTCTTATGTTAGAATATGGTGATTATTTATATTCATGATTTACTAGTTATACTTAACCCATACTTACATGTGTATGGTGTGCATATGTATATTTTACACTTCTATCTCATATTCTTGAAGTAGTTTAGGGAGGGAGTCATAGTCGCCTATCTATGTGATGCACCACTCTCCTCCATTTCTTAATTACATGCACATCTTTTGGGAAAAAATAAAAATGTGCAATACCCTTTTGTAAGGGAAATGATGACAAAATGCAAATAATTCAACTTTATCATCATAAAAGTGACATTTGTGTTTAGAATTTGAAGATGATATAAATTGATGAAATGAGTAAAATTGGATGAAGTTTATGTCTATAATTTAAAAAAATTAAAAATAAATATATTAGAAAGAAATTTTGCATTTTTAATAATTTTTGAAGTTCCTATTTTAATAGCAAAAAAATGAGGCATAGTTCCCTTAAAAAGGTTATATGAAATTTTTTTTTTCTTTGATTTCAAAATATGATATAGATGACTTATATAACTAATATATAAAAATAAATATAGGGTTTTTCCAATTGGTAATAGGACAAAGATATGGTTAATTATCATTATTTATTTTAATTAATTATACCTATTAATTAAGCTTGATTAGACTCAAACCCAAGACCTCTATGATAAGAGGCTCACAATTTACCATTGTGTTTTAGGCTCTTGCCTAAGAAATATTAGGTTTTGATGTATATTTTCCCTTTTAGAAGTATTCAAATTCAAAATACCAGAAATCAATTTTTTTTTCTCCTATCAAAACTTCCCTACTAAATATACATCTTTTTGAAAAAATTACATATTCTTGAAGAGGACTCTCTTCTTTAGTGCTAAATTTAAATTTTATTTTATTTTGGATATGATTTACTAGTTTTTTTTCCCCTTTTTTGAAGTAGCATATTATTGAATGTTGAAGTATCTACTTTCTATATTTTGAAATTATAACATATTATAACTAATCAAAATACCATAAAATTTATATGATGATGATCTTTCTTTGAGATCTATAAAAGGGTAGATTTAGTTTTTCAAGAAAGTTAAGTTTTGATAGAGATAAAATATTTGATCAAAATGGGTTTTAATGTCCTTTAAGGTGACACAATTTGTTCCTTTACCCTTTTATGTAGGTTCACATATGTTGGCCAGTACTGACTTCAAATTGAATTGCCAGAATGAGCATGCTCTATCATGATAACTCAATAGTAAGAATGGAGAAATAGTTTTTAGGTACAATCCTATCCTAAGCCTAACCATTGCCTTGAGAAGGTCATGTATCTATCTAGCTTCCCTTTTTCAAACCCATGAACTATCTTTGTGCATATTATTTGATTTTGTTTTTCGGTCAATTTTCCTTATGTTGAATTTATATTGTTTGCTGACGTGATTAACTTGGTAAATAACTTAATTATGACATTTGAATAAGTATATGATATTTTAATTATTAAATATTATTGGATTTAAAAGGATATATTAAAATATAATGATATTTAATTGATTGAGAATTAGTTAAATATGTGGTCTAATTTAAAAGACTTGATTCAAACGTCTAAATTAGAAAATTGAAAAAAAGGAGTAATTAAAATATTAAAGATTAAATATCTAGTTATCATAATTCATTTATTAATAATAATGAAATTAAAGTTTCACATTACTAGTGAGATTTGAATTTTTTTTAATTAATTAAATTAAGCTTTATAATTTTTTTTTGATAAGCAAGAGGCTAAAGTCATTTATTAAGTTGAATAAAACCAATACAACCCAACCTGAGGGACACTAAGAGGACAGAGTTGGGGGATAGTCCTTTAGTGTTTCCCTATATGGATCCAAATATCTAATGGATTACAATAAATATATAAGAACTTTGGGGAATGATCCCTATAAATCCTCTTATGAATGGTGTGCCCTTCTTTCTGTGCTACCTAAAAAAGTACAAATCCAACAACCAACCAATGCTATATACTACATGTTAGGAGGTTAGAGAGTCTCCAAATAAAAATTACATGCCATCATCATACTTAAGGAAATATATGCTATTTTATAAAAACAAATCATAAACTCAAGGAGCTAGGAAAAGAAACAAATAACATAATAGATATAGTTAATAAAACCAAAAAAATAGACGCTATTGATGATGAAATAGTTTGGAACATGGTGATAATTAGAGTTAACTATTTAAAATAAATAATTCAATTCTACAATAAATCATGCATTCCTTGAAATTGAACAAAATTTCTAATTTCTAATTCCATTTATTGATAAGTTTACATAATATATCTAGTAATATCATAGATAAAACATTTTTGTTAATGCCTTAAGTCCACCTACTATTGGTAAGATTAGGACCCAAACAAAAGCTACTCATATGGTCAATACTTTCCCTACAACAAGAATATTTAAGTGCATGTAAAGGGGATCTTACATACACAAAAGAGAAAAAAATTTATTTAAATAATGATAAGGAAATCTAGTCTACCCCATGCTAATGTTTTTAACTTCTAGTGGTAAAAATTGTTAAAAAGACCAAAGTTTGGATTATTAATACCTTTTAATTGATTGCAAGGGATTTGTCAATCCCATTCATTGACTCAACTACCCTCCTATTCCCCTCCCGATAAATATTATTAAATAAAACTCTATTGAAAGATTTACATAGTTCTAATTCTTTTGAAAGATTCACATCTAACCTCCAGTTGGAAAAAGAGCCCTTTATTAAAACATATATGATAATAAAAGAGTCTCATTCTATTTCTAACTTGGTTAATCCAAACACTTTGCACAAAGAGAGGCTCTCTACTAAACCTAAAATTTATGCCCAATTATTTGTGGTCTCTCCTATATATTTCTCTATATTTTCTATTTATTCCCCCTTATCATTATGAATGTAGCATCCTATGCTAGCTTTACCTGGGATCCCCCTTAAAGAACCATCAAAATTGGAATTGAACAATTTTTTCTTGGGAACTTTCCATATAGATTCATCCCTTTAGATGTTCCTTGAATTTCTCCCTTACCTAGAAAGGGCGGGATCTTTAAACCATTCCATTGACCACACATCTTCCCATCCCAATTAGTCATCCTAGCTTATTTGATGTTTGTGTTAACCAACCTTTTATTTGTTAATTCTTGGTAATTAAATTTTTTTATCTAATTTATAAGTTCTTTTACATCCATCCTTTTATTTTGAAAATTTCCTCTATTCCTCCCCTTCCATAGTTTCCAAAGAACTATGGGCTAAGTGCACAAAGTTATGAACCAAAAACATGCCACATTTTGATTTTTTCGAATCTAAGGTTAGTGCGATTGCACTATAGCATGATCACTCTATAGCATGATCACACTATAGCATAATTACACTATGGTTTGGGTGGCACGAGCCATTGACTCATGAAATTGGTAGCACAATCACACTATTTAAAAATAATGAATTAAGTAGTGCCATTGCGCTAGCTATTGAAAAGTTTTATTTAAAAAAAATAGAGAGTCATTTCTTATTTCTCTCTATTTTCTCTCCATGGCTTTGGCATTTTATTTCTCTTCCAAGGAGAACATACACCCTATTTTTTCTGATTTTAAACCCCAATTTATATGAGATATGGCTCCACGATGTCAGAAATGCCAAACCGCTCAAAGATGTATGAATTTTGAACCTTGTTTTTGTAAAATTTTGTGTTTTTTAAATTTTGATTTGGTTTTTTTAATAAAATATTATTTTTTAAATTGTCAAGTAATGAATAGAATTCACCACCTAGTCCACCAAACCCTCCATGGGATCAACCTAAAAACCATCAAAATTAAAAACAACCACTTCCACAACCTTCACCAATCCAAATATCTCCTCCAAGATTCCAAGAAAATATGCTAAACAAAATTGAAAGAGGGAAAATAGAGTTAGAAACAATTGTTAGGAGGTTGAAGGGATCACTTCATAATAATCATGTTAGGGAATTATTGGCACAATCCCTTAAGATCATTATGGGTCACATGGCATCTATTAGTGGTTAACTAAATCTATGGCATAATAAAAGAGAAGAACAAAAAATATATTATGTTGATCTAAACTGTCATATGAAGATGTAAAAAATACATAGATTAGCAAAGATGACATATGTTCTTTGTTTAAAAAGAATGGAGAATAAAACATATTAAAAACTACAACTAAAAGGTTTCCCATCCATTGGTGCATTCATGAAGGCATAAAAATAACTTTTGGGATAGATGGTGGATGGTGTTCTATGTCACTCCTTGTAACAATCATGAGGTTCCAAAGTATTTCTTAAAAAAATTATATTTTGAGTTTGTCCTTGGGGAGATCCCCAATTCTTTTGATATTCATCCTTCTTAAGGTAGAGGTGGGGGATCATCATTTGATCGGAAAGGGGCACTTTGTAACCCTAATTTTGTTAGGGCGCCTATTCACAAGCCATAGGTGGAGCATGTTACAATTCTTTCTATTGTGAAGGAACATGTATAGGCTAATACTCTAGGCACTATTAGAGATTTGACCCAGAGCCTCATTTATTGTGCCTCTCCTTTGGTTATGGATGAGCCCAATCATGCTAGTGGTCACATGTGCACATCATGTGGATCTCTATGCACATTTGGAACTTGTAGGAGAACATATGAAGATACAAGGATGATGAAAAATGACTTCCTCAATGCCACATTTGGCATTGATACAAGTAAATATAAATAATTATATATCAAAATATTTTGATCACATCTCATATGTATGAAAATGACTAATAAATTACTATGTCTTGACATTGTTCAAAAATTAGGGCCAGAGTGTTGCTTGCACTAGCACTGACCCCTTGACCTAATTTTACACCACGTCAATGACTTCATAGCTATGTATCAATGTGGATTAGTTGTGTTGGACCATCAACTTTCACATTGGACTTTGTGCATGGGTACAATACACCTAATATAGAGGTATATTCATTTTCATGCTAGTTTTATTGAATTAAATATATTTATTTTATAAATAAATAAATAAATGAATGATTTACTTATTGGCTTATTATATGATCATATGTAGAGTTAGAGTGCTCATGATGATGTTGATTTAGGGTCACTTGGCTTTTGGATGAGTTCATTTTCACTAGAGGTATATATGTATATATATTCAAATGCATTTTAATTCGTATGTCTATAGTATATTATTTTTAATATTAATGTGATTAATTTGTGATGTCTAATAGATTTACATACATGTGCAATTGGTAAATGTTGTACCTTTAGGATCGACACTACATAATGGACATAGTGTTGCATTCACAAAGATACCCAAATATTTTAATTGATATTGTAGTATAAGAAAATATGTAATCTTGATAACTACATTTGATTCTTATGTTGTATCATTTTCAGCTAGTGACATCAGAGAATCCTCCACATCTTCGTCACTATATTGATTAGGGAGTCACTACTATTGTTGCTAGTTCCAAGCCATTGACTGAGTTATGAAAGAGTTTGCATTATAATTTAGTTAGTATTGAAATTAGATATGATATTCATAAGTAAAATAGAGTGATAACTTTGAAGATTGTTATAGGGACTTAATACTCTTGATCATCTCCATGCCCTTGAGGTGGATGTAAATTAGGATTATCAGCTAGTGGTAATAAAATATTCTATTTTACGTGTATGTATATTTAATTTTTCTATATAATAGTTATTTATTTACATATAGTTTTGATTGTAATAGGTCAAGTTACAAAAGAGTCTAGACCAATGTGCTAGTGAAACTTTTAGGAAGACCCCATCATCTGCAACATCTCCCTTTTCTCAGTGATCAAAGAAAGCTAGGAATTTGTTTTCTTCTCTTAGTGAGAAAGAGTAGATATCTAGATTTTATGCCTATAAGGCATTATTGGACATACATTTTGTATATTATTTTTGATGTATGTCATTTTCAATATATTTTTCATGTCTAACATTATTAGACATACAATTATGATGTTTCAGATTATCAATGTATGAAATTATACGACGTTGTTGAATATTGACATTATTAGACCTAATGGAAATAAATTTGAGTTTTTATTATCACATTGTATTTGATGCTTTTATTATGGGATTAGTTGATTGGAATAAAAGATTTGATAATTGAGAATTTTAAGATGTAATATTTTGGCAAATTGAGAAATTTTATAATGTATATTGTGTTAGACCTATTAGAATGTTTTCTGTGTTTAGAGATAAATAGTCTAGAAAGTTCAGTACCTTTATGTTGGTTGAGTTCTTTGTTAAAATTTGTGTCTAGTGCTAGATAAAATGGTTTGAATGTATAGTGGATGTCACTCTCTTGTTTTAAATTCCAATGTTATGCATGATTCTATATTTTGCACATGTTTGAGTAAGGGAAATCAATTCTATTTCTTTCAATTATACTTGAAGGTGATTAAATAAATACTCTTCAAAATTTAACTCTATCATAAAAGCTGATTCATTGCTCATCACATTTTACCAAATAATTTGGATGCATTATCCATGGCTCCTTAATTGCCTTGGAGAATTTTGTCAAACACTTCGCAACATGTCAACTCCTCTTCGATACAGTTCATGTTCTTTGAAGGCATTTTGTCAAATAGGTTGTATTCTTTGTATATTTCCACATAAAAATTAGTCATGCTATAATTTTGATTGGCTTTTGGGGACACCTAGGTACAACATGCACGAAAGCATTCCTAGTGCTTAGTGAGGGAAACAAGGAGTCTCGTAGAGTTGACCCAGTGAAATGGACATTATGAACTTGATGGAATGGTCCCATGTGAAATGGATTGAAAGATGATCCAAAAAGAAAATTTCCACTTCACAAAAAAGAAAGATTTATGTCAACTAAAATGTGTTCTCCAAAACCAAACTATGATGACCATCAAAAAATGGAGCTATGCACCACTGAGACCCTGGAAACACTTTACTTGTGAACTTCACAAAACTTTGGTAACCATTTACGAGGTCCAAGATATCACCCTTACAAAATAATTGCTTGGTTTTCCTTAGTGAATCTTGGGGATACCTAGGTATGACATGCATGAAAGCATTCTTGTTGCTTAGTGAGAAAAATGGAATGTCACCTAGTGTTATGATGTAGGAGTATCCTGGGTTTCTTTGCAATCCTGCATTTTCTTGTTTTCTACTAGTGGTTGCCAAGCAGTTCCTTTGGTTCCCAAGTGATTTCTTTGGTTGTCAAGTTCCTTTGGTTGCCAAGAAATTCCTTTGGGTTGCCAAGTGATTTCTTTAGTTATTGAGTTCCTTTGGTTGCTGTGTAGTTCCTTTGGTTGTTGAGTGATTTCTTTGGTTTTTAAGCAATTTCTTTGGTTGCCAAGTTCCTTTGGATTTTGAGTGATTCCTTTGGATGCCAAGTTTGTGTGGATGTCAAGTGCCAATTTTGAAAAGCTTCCATTTTTCGAGTAGTCTGTGTCTAGTTTTAGTTTGGGCCAACTTGGCTTGCATTTAATTTTGGTATAGGTAGTTACTATATGATGTGAGCCAACTTGTGGCTACACATGTAAGAGTTTATTAGTTGGTATTTGCATCAGGCTGACTTGTGGCCTTTCTTGTTCTAGAATCTTCTATAAACCATTTTGGGAAGTATTTAAAGAGGTCTAGGATTGAATTTTAGGTGGTGGTAGTAGATTGAGGAGACTTAGAAGATTAAAATGCAAACTTTCTGGATTTGATGGTATCTGGCTGTAACCTTGAAGGCCTTATAGATGGGCATGTAGGTTGATCAGTTGATAAATCAATAGAAAATATTTTAGTTCTCTCTCTCCTTGGTGTTGTTCTTGTGTATTGTTTCCGCTATGTTAACTCTTGTAGGGTGGATTGGATAGTTGGGTGTGCCCTAGGCCCTAGTTATTCACTTATCTCCTTGCATTAGGTGGCATCAGAGCTTGAGGTTCATCCTTGTGATGATTGGATGATGTAGAACCCTAAGTGAAGTTGGGTTGTAGGTCTGTGAATTTGACCTATAACTTGTAGAGGGTTATGATCTTGCAGGAACTTGATTTGTAAAGATGGTTCAAGGTAGGGGAAATGATGATTATGCAATATTGGATACATTGAGACAAATTGCAGCTAGATTAGATGCTGTGGAGATAGCCTAGAGGAGAGGAGCACATTTTGATGATGTAAGTGATGATGAAGCGGTAGCACCAAACCCTAATCCAAAACATGAAGAAGATCATGATGAAGAAAGGCTGTTGAGAGTATTGTCTAGGGAAAATTCAAAGCCTATTATAGAAGTTGTTCCTTATGATGGGAGATTGGACACCAATATTGTATTGGATTGGATATTTGATATGGAGAAGTTATTTTAGTATGAAATAACTCCTGATAATAGGAAGGTGAAGATTGCAGTTACTAGATTGAAAGGACATACCTCACTATGGTGGAAGCATTTGCAAACTGATAGGAAAAGGAAAGGAAGAAGATCAAAACTTGGGTGAAAATGGTGAGCAAAGGAAATAAAAAATTCCTCCTTGCTGATTACCAAGTTAGCTTGTTGAGAAAGATACAAAATTTGAGACAAAGAGACATGAGTGTGAAGGAATATACTAAGGAATTCTATAGATTGGACATCAGATTTGGACATGTGGATGATGATGTTGAGAAAATCGCAAGGTACATAAATGAATTGAGATCGAGAATTCAAGATGAGATAAATTTTCTAAAGTTGGAAAGTGTGGAAGAAGCATACCAGTATGCCTTGAAAGCTGAAGAGATCCTGACAAAGAAACATGAACAAAGAGAAAGAGGTAGAGGTGGTAGATTCCAGAGAGGCAGAGGTAGATCCTATAGTGAAGGTGGTGGATCTAAAAATTTTGTGCAAGATAAAGGAAAATATAAATGGAAGAATGAGTAGAAAGGTAAAAATTCTTACCAAGGAGGTACTGGTTCTTACTGAGGAAGAGGTAATTCTTATTCTAGATGTGGTTTTCATGGTAATTATTTTAGATGTGGTAAAGAGGGACATAGATCTTTTGAGTGTAGATCTTCTAAAATGTGCAAGGTAATAGAAATGCCATGATTCAAGGAGATGATGAGGGTTCACCAAGTGGACCTAAGGCTAGAGAAAATTTGATGGTGATAAGAACCTTATGTAATAAAGGAAGTGATGAGGAACCTATTTTAAGGAGAAGTCTTTTCAAAACAAGATGTAAGATGGCTAGGAAATGTTGCAATGTGATCATTAATAGTGGAAGTTCTACAAATTTGGCATTAGAAGAGTTGGTTACAAAGTTTCAATTACAGAGGTTAAAGCATCCCAAACCCTATCATGTTTCATGGATCAAAGATAAGCATAAGATAATTGTAAGTGAGCAATCTATTGTGAAATTCAAGATTGGACATTACTTTGATGAAGTTTTGTGTGATATTATTCCTATGGATTGTTGTCATATTTTTTTGGGTAGACCTTGCCAATATGTTAGATATTCTATACATGATAGAAGATTGAATCAATATACTCTTTCGGTGAATGGGAAGAAACAAATACTGTTGCCTTTAATTGAAAGTCCAGATGAGGTTAATTGTACTACTATGAAAATTTGCATGGATAATGGGAAACAATTTGAAAAGGAAATGAAAAAGAATCAAGTCTATTTTGCTATAATTCCAAAGAGATCGAGTTGTGTCAGTAGTATCTGAGTGCCAGAAAATAGTGTTACTTGAGTACCCATTAGTGGGGAATGAGTGACAATTGATAGTATTGATTGAGTACCAAAAGAAATTAATTTTTTTTGAAAGAATATAAAGATATTTTTGTAGAGGATATACTTGATGGTTTACCTCCAATGAGAAGTATAAGTCATTGTATGGATCTGACTCCTAGAGCTAGTTTGTCGAATAAAGCACCGTATAGATTGACACCTACACAAAATGAAGAACTTAATAGACAAGTGCATGAGCTGTTGTGGAAAGGTTTGATCAGAGAAATCTTGAGTCCATGTGCTGTACTTGTTGTATTAGCACCTAAAAAGAATAGAGAATGGAGAATGTGTATTGATTCTAGAGCTATCAATAAGATCACACTGAAATATAGATTTCCTATGCCGAGGATGGATGACATAATGGATTGTTTGAGTTGAGAAAAGTATTTTACCAAGATTGATTTGAAAAGTGGCTATCATCAGATCAAAATCAGAGAAGGTGATGAATGGAAGACTACTTTCAAGACAAAAGATGACTTGTATGAATGGTTGGTTATGCCTTTTGGTTTGACAAATGCACCTAGTACTTTCATGAGGTTGATAGATGAAATTCTAAAAAGATTCTTGGGTAAGTTTGTGATTGTTTATTTGGATGATATTATGATATTTAGTAAGACTAAGGAAGAACATCTTGAGCATATTAGACAAGTATTGTAGAGGTTGAAAGAGGAAAAGTTGCTGATTAATTTGAAAAAGTGTTCTTTTATGCAAGAGGAGATTGTGTATTTGGGATTTGTAATTTTAGCTGATGGTTTGAAGATGGATCCTAACAAGGTTAAAGTAATTTTGGAATGGCCTACACCTGATAATGTGGGTGAAGTAAGATCATTTCATGGTTTGGCTAGTTTTTACAAGAAGTTTATAAGGAATTTTAGTTCTATTTGTAATGCTACGACTGAGACAATGAGAAGAGATAAAAAGGAGTTCAAGTGGACAAATGGAGTTGATAAGAGTTTTGAGACTTTAAAACCAAAGGTTGTTAAGTTGCCTGTATTGGCTTTGCCTAATTTCAATAAGGTATTTCAAGTTGAATGTGATGCAAGTGGTAGTGAAATAGGAGCTTTATTGAGTCAAGAAGGAAAACCTATTGCTTTCTTTAGTGGGAAGTTGAATAATGCTAAAAGGAAGTATTTTGTGTATGATCAAGACTTTTATGCTATTGTTCAAGCCTTGAAGAAGTGGAGACATTATTTGATTCCTAAGGAGTTTGTGTTTTATACTGATCATAAAGCTTTACAGTACTTGGGAAGTCAACATAAATTGAATCAGAGACATATGAAATGGGTTGAGTACATGCAAAATTTTACGTTTTTCATTAAGCATAAGATTGGAGTTACTAACAGAGTTGTTGATGCATTGAGTAGAAGATGTTCTTTGTTCACTAAAATGAAGGTTGAAGTTCTTGGTTTTGATGAAACAAATGAGTTGTATGATATTGACCTTGATTTTTCTGAGGCACGGAGAGAGTGCAGAGCACCAAATTTAACAGATCACATAAATAAGTATGATGAATATTTCATTCAAGAAGGCATGTTGTTTAAAGGTATTCAGTTGTGTATGCCTAGAAGTTCTACGAGAGTTAATTTGATCAAGGAAAAGCATAGTGGGGGATTGGCTAGACATTTTGGAATTGATAAGACATTGAGTTTTTTAAAAGAGAAGTATTATTGGCCACAAATGTATAAGGATGTTCATAAATTGTAAAGAGTTGTGGAGTTTGTCAAGTTACAAAAGGAGTAAGTCAAAATACTAGTTTGTATACACCTATTACTATTCCTGAGAAACCTTGGAGTGACATTAGTATGGATTTTGTTCTTGGATTTCCTAAGACAGTGAAGGGTATGATTCTATATTTGTTGTGGTGGATAGATTTTCTAAAATGGCTCATTTTATACCATGTAAGAAGACATCAAATGCTGAGCATGTTGCTAAACTTTTCTTTAAAGAGATTGTGAGATTGCATGGATTACCAAAAAGCATTATTTTTGATAGAGACAGTAAGTTTGTTGGTTATTTTTGGAAGACTTTGTGGAAGAAGATGGGTACTAAGTTGAAGTTTAGTTCTACATTCCATCCACAAACAGATGGATAGACAAAGATTGTGAATAGAAGTTTGGGTAACTTGCTAAGATGTTTAGTTGGAGACAAGACAAGTAATTGGGAAATGGTATTAACACAAGCTAAATTTGCATATAATAATTCTATGACGATCCATTTGGTACAGGCTTGAGCTTGGTAGGAGTACAGGGAAGATGCCTTTTGAGATTGTTACTGGAATATAGCCTAGAGGAGTATTAGATTTGAGGGATGTTATTGATGAAGACAAGAGAAGTGTTACAGGGAAAGCATTTACTGATTTTATGGAGTCTTTAAATAAGAAAGTGAACTTGAGGTTGGAACAAAGTAATCAAAAGTATAAGGAGAATTCTGATAAGTCTAGAAGATATCATGATTTTGAAGTTGGTGATGAGGTGATGATTCATTTGAAAAAAGGAAGATTTCCTATTGGAACGTACATCAAGCTGAAGATGAAGAAGTTTGGACCTTGTAAGATCTTGAAGAAGTTTTATAGTGGAAATGCTTATGAAGTTGAGTTACCTGATGACATAGATATATCTCCTATATTCAATGTTTCTAATCTATATAAGTATCATGAGTCAAATGATGAAGTAGTTGTACTTGATAATTATCCTAAGAAGCTGATTGAAGAAGTTGAATAGGTATTGGGTCAAAGAATTGGTAAGAGCACAAGAGGAAAATATTACTATGAGTATTTGGTGAAGTGGAAGAATATACCAATTGAAGATGCTACATGGATTTCTCAATCTGAGTTGGATGTAGCTCAAGTTGTAGTACTTTCATGATCTGGGAGAATCATTTCTCCAACCTTGGTTGTCTGATGTAGGAGAATCTTGGGTTTCTTTGCAATCCTACATTTTCTTTTTTCTGCCAGTGATTGCCAAGCAGTTCCTTTGGTTGCTGAGTTCATTTGGTTGTCAAGTGATTTCTTTGGATTCCGAGTTCCTTTGGTTTCTGAGCAGTTCCTTTGGGTTGCCGAGTGATTTCTTTGGTTTCCAAGTTCCTTTGGTTTCTGTGTAGTTCCTTTGGTTGTCGAGTTCCTTTGGATGCCAAGTGATTCCTTTGGATTTTGAGTTTGTGTGGATGTCGAGTGCCAATTTTGAAAAGCTTCCATTTGTCAAGTAGTCTGTGTTTACTTCTAGTTTGGGCCAACTTGGCTTGCATTTAATTTTGGTATAGGTAGTTAATATCATGTGAGTTGACTTGTGGCTACACATGTAAGAGTTTATTAGTTGGTATTTGCATCAGGCCGACTTGTGGGCTTTCTTGTTCTAGAATCTTCTATAAGCCATTTTGGGAAGTATTTAAAGAGGTCTAGGATTGAGTTTTAGGTGGTGGTAGTATATTGAGGAGACTTAGAAGATTCAAATGAAATCTTTTTGGATTTGATAGTATCTAGCCCTAATCCAAAAGGCCTTATAGCCAGGCATGTAGTTTGATCAGTTGATAAATCAATAGGAAATATTTTGGTTCTCTCTCCTTGGTGTTGTTCTTCTATATTGTTTCCACTGTGTTAACTCTTGTAGGGTGGATTGGATCGCTGGGTGTTCCCTAGGCCCTAGTTATTCACTTATCTCCTTGCATCATGTTACCAAACCAACCAAACCTAATGGAGCTAATGAAATGGTCTCATAATGAATGAATTGAAAGATGCTCCATTTAGCAACTTTTCATTGTGCATCAATGAAAGATTTTGTGTCAACTGAGACGTGTTCAAAAAAACTAAACCATGAGAACCATTAAAATACAGACCTACAGGCACCAACACCTTAGGAACACCTTACTTGTACACTTCATAGAACTTTGATATTCATCATGAGGTCCAAGATATTTCCCTTCAAAAATCACTATTTGGTTTGACTTAGTGCATCTTAGGGACACCTAGGTATGACATTCACAAAAGAATTCCTGATGCTCAATGAGTGAAATAGGATGTCCCCTAGCATTTACCTGACCAACCAGGGAAAAAGGGAGGTTACAAAATTGTCCCACAACAAAAAAAATTAAAGATTCTTCATTTAGAAAATTTTCATTGTCCATAAAAACTAGATTTTGTGTTAACTGAAATGTATTCACCAAAACCAAATCAAGAGGACCATCCAAATATAAAGTTACATAGAATTACACCTTGGGAGCACCTTACTTCTGCACTTCATGAAACTTTGACAACTATTACGAGGTCCAAGATATCACCCTTCAAAAATTATTGTTTGGTTTGACAACTAGGTAGGACACATGTCAAAACATTCTCGATGCTTAGTGAGGGAAATAGGATTTCCCCTAGCATTTACTTGGCTAACCAAACCTAATAGAGTTGACATAATGGTCCCATATAAATTGGATTTAAATATTCTCCATTTAGTAACTTTCCACTCCACAATTTTTTTTTTTTTTTTTGTGTCAATTGAAATGTGTTTGCCAAAACCAAACCATGAGGACCATCAAAAAATGGAGCTACATGTGCTTACACCTTGGGAAGACCTTACTTGTGAACTTAATGGAACTTTGGTAATTTTCATGAGGTCCAATATATCACCCTTCAAAAATTTGTGTTTGGTTTAACTTAGTGCATCTTGGGGAAACCTAGGTATAACATGCATGAAAGCATTCTCAATTCTCAGTGAGAAAAATGGGATGTCCCCTAGTGTTTACTTGCCGAACCAAACCTAACAAAGGTGAAAAAATGGTCTAATGAATGGATTGAAAGATGCTCCATTTAGCAACTTTCCACTATGCATAAAAGTGAGATGTCGAAATAACCTATCCTAATATGAATGATGGAGTTATTTACATATGAAAGTGAAATGAATGTCTTTATGTCAATGCAATGAATGTGTTTCAAAAATATATAAAATAGAATCTTGATTAGAAAATCACAATAACATTCATCTCTTTATATTAATGATATGAATGTCTATTTACAACTTAGCTTTGTCTAAGCCACTAGTAGGAAAGAGCTAAGGAGAGAAAACATTTGGTATTTCCCAAAAAATTATATGGCATTTATAAACTTTGTTAATAACATTATTTTTTAATTACATATTATCCAATGAACCATCTAGATCTGCTCTACCCTTTATTGTCTCAAGTATTGCCTCATGGTCCAACTTGCAAACCTTTCAAAGATTCTTATGGGTGATCTCACAATAATGGGTTCCACTTTTTGACCAATTTTGACACTGAAATCAATATTTTTGAAACAAACCTCATGTTCGAGCGACTATATCTCTAAAACTATAAATAATTTCAAGATGACATAAACTAGTGATTTTAAGTACTCTATTCCTACTTTGTAACCATATTTTTTAATCTAAAAAATAAATATTTATGTCAATTTTTTCTTCTCCTTTGAAAAGTGGTACATAATAAAATTCAATATTTTTAAAGAGTGACAGTTTGTTTGACACATGTAAATTTTTATCTAGAAAAGATAATGAGGTAACTCTTTTGGAATTAGATTTGTAACATCAATATCCAGAGGATGCATTTGGTTTGATTCAATTTGGTTGAATATTGTATTGTTTTTGTAGTTTTGAAGTGACACCAATCATAATTCAGACATATGTTTTTTTTGACACAGATAACTTGAAGTCAATTTACCATAGATCTTTTTTTTTTTTGAATAGAAAGCTAACTCAATAAGCTATTTCCTAGATATTTTTCAAAATTTTTTTGAGCTAATTTACCAATTTTTCCAAAGTGTCAAAGTCAGTTGATGTTCAATTGGTAATGAACCTATGATGAGTTAAACTTATATTTGAAATTCTTAATGATTTAAATATGTATTACAATTATAGTCATTGGAAAGCTTGCTCTGAGAGGCGCATTTTGGCATTTTTAATTTTACAGTAGGATATCATTTATCTACAATTATGGGTGTCGAAAGAGGAAAAAAAAAAAGAAAAGAAAAAAAGGCCCAAAAAAATGTTATTTTGCATGTTCGCTGCAAACATAGTGTTTACAGTGAACATATTATGTATGTTTGCTGCGAACATATGTTTGTAGTGAACATGCGGTCCAAAAATTTTTGACCACCAAAAATTGAACTAGATATGTTCACACAAACATATTTACTTCTTTGCATTTGTGTGAACACGAAAAAAAAAGAATGCTGATGTTGGCTTCAGATAGGTCAGCTTAAAAATAGCAAAGTCGTACTGTGAATTCATATAGCGACACTTTTATATAGTTATTGCACAAAATTTATCTTGAGGCAAGGAGTAAATTTTTTTTTATAATGATTTTATAATGGGAAACAAGAAAGGAAGGCAAAACAAATATGCAAAGAAGAGATCTAATGAAGCAAGACAAAGAAATCTTCAGAAGACTATGGCACATTATCATTGAACTATACAAGGTATGTAATTATATATATTAGGCCTTTTTTTATGATTTTGAATTTAATTATGTTTCAATCTTATTTTTTAATCTAATTTGATTTATTTATAAATTTGTTGTAGCCAATCAACAAGGTGAAGGAAATGCTGAAGAAGGCTCGACAGAAGTAGAAAAAGTGGATATGGGAGAGAGGTCAAGAACACTCCTTACAAAATCTCAAAAAATGAATGTTGAAGAAGGTTCAAGATTGCTCCCTACAGATGTTTGAATAACATAAGTTGGAGAAGGGGTATAATCTTTCCTTATAGAATCTAAAACAATGAATGTTGGAGAAGGCTCAAGATTGCTCCCTGGAGAAATTCAAGTAACAAAAGTCAGAGAAGGGTCGGGATCAGGTGAAGGAACTGGTATGGATGAACTCCTAAATATTGCCCAATTTGTAAAGAATGCTATTTCTCCAAAAAAAAAAAATCATTTACTTAAAATGGATGTGGATAAATTGAGAAGACTTGCAGCTACTATTCAACCATTAAGTTTGTCTAAGAAAAGGTCAATGAATAAGAAGATAAGAGAAATTATGACTCAATTTGATAACATTGAAACACTTGAACATGCTCAGTTACTTTCACTTTTGCTTACACAAAAGAAGTTGCAAGAGGCATTACAATTGTTAGGTGTAGACACAACATCAAAGAAGAGAAGATTTTCTAGCACGCAAACTGATCTAATTGAAAATGTTAAACAATCTTTGAAAAACATAGAAAAATACTCTTGAACTAAAGATAAGTTCATGCCAAGAAAAGTGATGTTGATGTTTGTTGTAAATAAGAATATGACCCAAAATAGACAAATATCTTCAATTTCATCTAAAATGGGTTTTAGTAGGAAAACAATGAGAAAATATGTTAAGAGAAGATTAATTGTGGATGATAGTACTGTGGAGGGCAATTGGGCAATCATGTGTAGAGCACCTCATTCTGATAGGATTGAAGAGTCATTAAAAAATTTAGTCATATCATTTTGGATTGATAACACTCATCCTTTATCAAATAGTAGAGATGTTATTAGGCATAGGATTGCATCTGGTCAATATGAACATCATACAAAACATTGGTTGGACACAACACAACATGAGTTATATGTGTCATTTTGTAGTAAACATCCTAATGTAAAAGTTGGGCAAACATTGTTTAAAAAATTGAAGCCATACTTTTTCAGGTCAAACAAAGTGTTTGAAACATGTTTTTGTCATCATCATATTGAGTTTGATCTCCATTATCAGGTATTTTGAAAGTTTGTAGAAGACACATATGGTTTTCATGCTACTCCTCCTAGTAGGAGAAGTGAGTTTATATCATCCATTCTATGTGACAAAATAGATGATCCAACTGGTCAAATAAATTGCATCAAAGGATTATGTGAAGCATGTGGTGAATTGGCTCTATTTCCTTTTAAAATTGAAAATATTGATGCAACATAAAAAATGAATTGCAAAATTTACAGCTATGTCAAGAATGAAACAAAGTTGGGGAAAGAGACAAAAAGGTTAGAATATGTTGAAGAGGAGTTACCTATTCTAACATTTATGGACAGATTTAATAATTTGATTCAACTTTATATTCATCATGCATTTTTTGCAAAGTGGCAAGCACAACAGTTTCAAACTTTGAGAGATAATTTCCCACTTGGAATGATTGTATCAGTTGTCGATTTTGTAGAGAACTATTCCTTTGTTCATCAGGAAGAAATTCAATTAGATTATTACTTTTCTAAGCAGGTCACTATTATGGTACATGTTTGTTATAGACATGCATAGTTAGATTTGGATGGTGTTCAGAGTACAGTTCAAGCACAAGTAATTAAAAAGGAATATCATTTCTATTTAAGTGATGATAAAGAACATGGCATTCACTATGTCAAAGATTGCTTCATTATCTTCTTTTCTTATTTGAAAGAAAGAAACATAAATGTTGATAAACATTATGTTTGGTTTGATGGATGTGCCACACAGTTCAAATCATCTAGACCATTTTATGCATTATGTAGATATCATCGCAATGAGAATATAAAACACATATGGAATTTCTTTGAGAGTGGTCATGGAAAAGGTGAACATGATGGTGTTGGAGCTTGCATAAAACGTGCTCTACGAAAGTATCAAATGAATTATTAGGGAGTTCGTGTAAATGATTCACATGATGTTGTTGAATGGTGTAAGACACATTTTGCATTAGATGAGGTCAAGACATTATCAAAAATGAGTTGACATGTACCATATAGAGTCTTTTGAGAGATAATAGGTAGGGATGTGTGCATCTATTTAATTTTTATGCAATTAAGTTATAAAATTTTATTGTTAAGTTTTATTTTTCAATTTGTTGAAGTTAAAATTTAATTTTTCCATATTTTCAATTTAATGAACTTTCAAGTGGTAATAGAAAAAACATGCATGGTTGCATGAGGATAGAAAAGACACGTTCCTTACATTCAGTCATGAGTACAAATAATTGCAATTGGACATTGAAGACAAGAGAATATTCATGTTTTTGTGATAGTTGCATTGATGAAGATTATGAAGAATGCATCAATCAAGCACGTAGATATACAAGTGCATGGATTTCAGTACCACTTGATGTTACTGATACATTTGATAAAGATGATAAAATTTTTGATGATATTCCATTGATTTCGGATGATTATAATCATATCTCTAGATTCATAAAAGTGGGTAAGTATCATAAAAATTAATCTAAAAATGTGTTATTTAATTATCAATTTGAACTATCTTATATATGTATTGTACACATACACATGTATACTTGTTATGTAGGAGATGTCTTTGCAGTGATTGTTGAGCCTGGAAATCATGAAGGTGTCAATTATTATTTATTGTGATGTACTGTAGAGAGGACAAAGTTATATGACCCTGAAGAAAGTGATGGAATGTTGTTCCCCATAGGTAACTTTAAATAAATAAATAAATAAATAAATAAATAAATATATATATATATATATATATATATATATATATATATATATATATATATATATATATATATATATATAGGTAACTTTATATTTATCAAATTTTAAAATACTTAAATTTGTGGTGCAGGTTCTATTGTGATAGAGGGAACATATTTGAAGCAAGACAAAATAGTCCAACATGGAGTACACTTTGTTGATTATCAACCTAACAACAAGGTTTTACAATATAGCCACTTGGTTGTTGCTACCAAGCTTTGTCTACATCCAGTCAAAGTTAAGCGTGCAAGTCACAAGTGGAGACTAGATAGTGAAGACCATGAGAAAATATTACATGTTATAAATGTACATCATGGTTGTTCACTAACATTTGAGATTTATTTTATAATAATTTGAATATCAACTTCTTTTCAAACTATTGAATTTCATCTTGAATTAAATGTGTTTTTAATTGTATGATCATACTCTTAGTTATCATTAGTTTATTTAAAAACTATATAAATTAATAATATTAATTTTACCATGGATGAATTTAATAATTTAACAACTTGATATAAATAGCCAATACAAGTTAGTTCGAACTTACACAATCATTAGATAGATATGTATCAAAGATAATTTAATACGTTAGAATTCTTAAATATCAACATCTTTTCAAACTATTGAATTTCATCTTGAATTAAATGTATTTTTAATTGTACGATCATACTAGATTAGTTATCATTAGTTTATTTAAAAACTATATAAATTAATAATATTAATTGTACCATGGATGAATTTAATAATTTAACAACTTGATATATAAATAGGCTAAGTTATTTCACACTTAAACAATCTTTATCTATAGATACATGTATCAAAGATAATTTAATATGTTAGAATTCTTAAATATCAACTTCTTTTCAAACCATTGAATTAAATGTGTTTTTAATTGTACGATCATAAGTTCTTAATTATCATTAGTTTATTAAAAAACTATATAATTTAATAATAAATTAATTGTACAATGGATGGATTTAATAATTTAACAACTTGATATAAATAGGCCCAATACAAGTTAGTTCAAACTTACACAATAATTAATTAAAGATAGATATGTATATATCAAATATAATTCAATATATTTTTTGAAATTCATTTATCAACTTTTTTTCAAACAATTTCATAAGTGAATTAAATGTGCTTTTAAAAATTGTAAGATTAATAAGTTCATCTAGTTAGGTCATTAGTTTATTAAAAAATTATATATTTTAAAGTTAGTTTATTACATCTACGGTCATACTCTTAGTTTAAATTACTTTAAATTAATACGTTTTTAAATATTGTATTTTGTAAAAGTTTTCTAAAATAATGTATTGGCTTACCTAATTAACATATTTTTATCCACATAAAACTAATATTTATCTTTAGCGGGTTAGTAATTGATAATTTAAGAAATATGTATATTTCTAACTTCCTACTAATATATTTAACAAATTTGTATCTTTATTCCTATTAATTGATTTACCAAATTTATGTATCATTAGTCCTACTAATTGTTTATTTCATATAATGATTACAAATAAATATAATGTTTTAAATTTATTTAATCTAAATCATTTGGATTAATTTAGTAGTTTTAAGAACCTATATTAATTCAATTCAATCACCCTATTAATTATTATTATTTTTGAAAATTTTTAATTAGGTTCATAGAGATCAATTTGGAATTTCTTTGACTATTTAACTATTGAAGTAGGTATTTAGAAAAGTTAATTTGATTATTTTACAATGATGACAATAAAATCTAAAGTTTAAAAGCTATAATCTAAAAATTATACATGGTCTACTATAATGCAAAAAAAAATAACACATGTATATACACATGTACACGTCTCAAGAACATGAACATTCTATAGCTATAATACAAAAAAAACACATACACATATATACACGTCTTAAGAATAAATATCTACAACTAATATATCTCTACAACTGAAATGCATACATATGAAAATTGTAAATCTCAAATAAATACATGTTCATAGAAAAATATAAAAAGTCATATATACATGTGACCATCTAACTACTGAAGTACTAAATAATCAAATAAATAGTGAAACATATGTATACATGTGTCATGTCAAGGTACTAAAATACACATATATGTGTATGTAAATTGTCTCCAATATATAAATGCATCAAAAAATATATAAAGATCTACTACTACTGGAGGGACCCCTCAAGACACATAAGAATAGAATGACCCTCTGATCGAGTCTCCTATACATCCTCTCACCAAGTCGCATCAATCAAGCCCTGCAAATATGTGTGTGTGTGTGTGTGTGTGTGTGTACATTAGAGTTCTAAATCTAAACATATATATACATATGTGTACATTCAAATTAAATACGAGTGCATACATATATCTAGTTTGAAACATAAATTTAACTTTAAACAAACTATTTAAAACTTGTACTTGAGCACTACCAAGTGCCTCAATAGAATCATCTCTCTCATGTACATGATGCCCTGAACCAACACTAGATGTAACCATGTGCTTAGTGACCTGTGCCTGCATGATTTATTATAGTTAAAGATTAAACTAAATATCTATTTGAATTGAATTTTTAAATAAATTCATTTTTTTAAAAAATTTCATGTATAATTAAATTTAAAAATTATATATATATATGTATATGTACTTGGATATTTGGAGGTGGAGGATGATCAGCAGACTCCATCATATCATCTATCGATGCACCTCCTAAAACTCTGACACCTACTAAACCACCCTTAGCTACACCATGTCCAACAGCTAGCAATGATGAGTGAAGTGGACTGTGTAACCAGCTGGGTAATGGTGTAGAATCATGGCTGTTAGGTTGGAATAACATCTCCATGTATGATGAAATACCCATGCTTGAACTAGTATCAATCTCAGACAGACTTTGCAACTGCTCACCAAAATCATCAAGACCCTCAGTTGTGATCCTAGCATCTCCAACTTGCATGTCCGAGTCATCTGTAGAGTGCCTTGAGCTTGGTGTCGAATGCTATGAGCTATGCACAGGTGTATCATCTGTCATTGGTGTGGTGGCCTATGTCTGTGGAACTATGGGGCTCTGATGCTATCTAACAATATCCATCACTAAGTGAATTGGCATCCCCTATGTATCAGAAATGTAACTAATAATCTATAACATATCCTCCAAAAAATATAGTGCCAAATCCATATATGTTTGATGTCCTGAAAGAGCATGAACATCACCTGGTAGTGGTAGCCTAGTAGCTCTATATGCATCATCAGAGGAGTTGCATGAAGTGCTACTAGATGCCTCTGAAGATGGTCAACAGGTGGACAATGACGCTGACTATGAATATAATGACCAATAGAATTAGATGTGATACTAGCAGTCATAGATGCAATGTGTCCAATAGTGTCAATTGCTCTCCTCTAGGAAGCAATGAAAACTCTATTTGTAATAGGCACATGTGCTAGAGTCACGGGAGGTAGTCTCTATTCAACAAACTATCTGTGTAATGTCCTGTTTGAGGACATTCCTGTATTCATTTTTTATTTGTATCTATTGTGTAATATATTCTTATTTGATCCCTTTTCATTGATTGATATTTGATATATATAAGTATTTTTCAAAGGGTCACCTCCTTTCATAATAATAATTTATATTATAGTAATAATTGTATTATATTAATAATTATATTAATTATATATTAATAAGTTTACTTATGTTAATTGATATCATAAGGTTTATTATATTGATAATTGTATTATTAAGAATATTATTTGATAATATATTAAATATTATTATATTATAATACAATTATATATATCATTTTTATATTAAAATATATCTTTGTCATATTATTATTATTATAATATTATATTATCATTTCATTCATTTCATACCTTTATATTGCTATAATAATGCGACATATAATATGATATTATTATATGATTATAATATAATATCACCTATAAAATATTATCATTTTAATATTATTATTAATATTATTTTATATATAATACTTATTTATTATTTAATTTATATGCCAAAATGGGGACATCATAGTCTTCCCCTCTCAAATTTGCTTGTCCTCAAGAAAAATCATTCACACACAAACTACTTCATAGATACAAAACATATTTGTGAATGAAAGGCTTGAATTTTTTTATAAAACATACATCTTTAATGAATGAAAACAAGGAGTGGACACGATGCAGATAGATGAAGACACAAAGAAAACACGATGTAGACACATCATACATTCTTTATAATTTTACACAATGACGTAGAGTAAAGGGAATGATTTATAACATATAGTTCCTTAGTACATCTTTTGATCATAGATCTTGCAACACAAACAATTATTAGCATGTACATGTATATAATAGCTCCAAAGAAAAGTTCAGTCTTGATAAATTAGTTCTAAACCAATATCCTACCAAGCTCAAGAGTGAAACTTTGGCCCTCTTGGCCTTAATGGTAGCCATTGACATCCATCAAGGTGGTCTACTTGAAAGATTCTCAACTGAATAGAGTTGACATGATGTCAAGTCTTAATCAATCTAAGCCCAGGAGTGAAACTTTGGCCCTCCTGGCCTTGATGGTAGCCATTGACATCCATCAAGGTGGTCTACTTAGATGGTAATCTTATTCTTCCTGCCTAAGCCCAAGAGCAGAACTTTGGCCCTCTTGGCCTTGATGGCAACTAGTGACATCCATCAAGGTGGTCTACTTAGGAGGTAATCTTATTCTCCTTAAATATCCTACCTAAGTCCAAGAGTGAAACTTTGGCCCTCTTGGCCTTGATGGCAGCCGGTGACATCCATCAAGGTGGTCTACTTAGGAGGTAATTTGATTTACTAATTTTCAATAAAAAAATTGTTAAATATCATTTTCTTGTAATGTCAAAATATATTCAAAATAAATACAAAATAGTTTGTATGTATATTCAAGCCAATAATAAAATAACATTTTCAATTCTATGTTAGAATGAAAAAAAAAATAAAAAATTTAATAATACCTTCTATAAGAAAAGTTTGCTTTCTTATTTACTAAAACATATTACCTTTGAAAATCACATACCTCACATAATGGACTTCTTATGATTTTGAGATTTAAAGTTTCTTCATATTTGGTGGACCTTCATTATAGACAAGTTCTTTATGACTTTGGAATTATTTTTTCTTTCATAACCATTCACATATATGAGTTGGAGTGGGCCATAAAAGGTGTTTTATGTCTATTCTTACCTTTCATTTCCTTGCTCCATCTTATTTCCTAATCAACTTCTCTCCTTAATCCTTATTTTTATGATTTCCTTCGTATAATGATTATAAGTGGCAGGATTTATATTATTTTGTCCAAGTTAAATTTTACTCAAAGCTTTTCCATCTCTTCCATCCTTTATCCGCTTCTTTTCTTATCTCATTAGGAATAGGGTTTCATGTCTTATTTAATGGGCGGCCTTTTGTTTTATTATCTTCCCTATTTACTCCTTTTGTTTTATTATCTTCCCTATTTACTAAGTCTTGTTCCATTCTTATCTGCGTGGTTATCCTCCTTTTGTGCACAATGAATTGGGTTCTCAAATTTGTACTATCTTGACTGACATGCATGACTTATGACTGAGATGCACCGTTGATGACTAGGATGCGCTTCAGTGGTTTTTGGTGGTGGGAGTTCTAGCAGTTACCCCATTCAAAAATCTCGTGCATGAAACACGCTAGCAGTTCCTTCATCCGATATGGAGATGCATATATTTTTCCATAGTTTCTTCTTGCATTAATAAAAATAATCTTGTCATTATGCATATTTCTCTCAACAAGCTGAGCTTGGCCCACGAGGATCCAAACTTGATAGTGAGCCCTTTCAATTTACCCCAGAATTTCCAACCTTCAATGTTGTATTTTTCTTTTTCTGTATAAGTTCTGTATCACTTTTTATTAAATTGATAAGCTTTATCAGAAGCATACAAGGAACCCGATGCAGGAATACGTTGTGATATTTGATAGTATTAATGCTCATTGTTGGCAAATTGCTACCATTGATGGAAATCTTCATTATTGGCACAATGCATATAAATGGAAATGATGACAGCATATCCCAATCCGAGTTCACAAATATCAGGCACAAGTCAGTTTCAGATTTCTTCGCCACACCTTGGTCACCTAATAACTCAAGATTCTCTTCTTATTCTTCACCATCTGCTTTCGTGACGGTACTATGTACTGCTGCTTCCGTGTGGCACATTTCACTCTTCAGGTGACTAGCACAAGGGTTAACTGCTTCAAAAAGCAGTGACAGACCTATCTAGCAAATAAAGCACTTCGATATACATTATTAAGGTTATTTCGTCAATGGAAATAGACTCTTGCTCCAGTAATAATATCAATTGACTAAGTTTTTGATTCCCACAAACATATTAATTCCACAAAAACCTACATCTTGCCCATTGATATAACCAAATCTTATCCCCTCACAGTCATACCAAAAAAGTAAGAACATTAAACTTAGCAAATAGATGAAAATTAAATCTATAAATCACTGAATTTTAACTTCATAAATTTCTCTGTTGTTGAACCCTGTAATTTCTTATTTTGCACAAACTTCATAGGATGGCAAGATCAAAGGCTCTGATACCAATTGTAATGTCGTGTTTGAGGACATTCTTGTATTCATCTTTTATTTGTATCTATTGTGTAATATATTCTTATCTGATCCCTCTTCAATGATTGATATTTGATATATGTAAGTATTTTTCAAAGGGTCGCCTCCTTTCATAATAATAATTTATATTATATTAATAATTGTATTATATTAATAATTATATTAATAAGCTTACTTATGTTAATTGATATCATAAGGTTTATTATATTGATAATTATATAATTAAGAATATTATTTGATAATATATCCAATATTATTATATTATAATACAATTATATATATCATTTTTATATCAAAATATATCTTTGTCATATTAGTATTATTATTATATTATATTATCATTTCATACCTTTATATTGCTATAATAATGCAACATATAATATGATATTATTATATGATTATAATATAATATTACCTATAAAATATTATCATTTTAATATTATTATTAATATTATTTTATATATAATACTTATTTATTATTTAATTTATATGCCAAAATGGGGACATCACAGTCTGACATATGGAGGTGGCAGACGATGTGCACTGCGATACTGGTCACGTTCTGCGATCTGACCACGCCCCTGTCTGCAATAATCTGGAATGTCCAAGTAGTTGATGTTGAGCTCCACGTGGAACTCAACATACAACTGTTGTGCAAAATAAAGAGGTATTTAGTCATTATTGGGATAATGACCATGTGCAGCTAAAAATTGAGGATAGATCACGCTAGCAATAATAGGATCTCTGCATCGTGTGACTCAGTAGCCTCTCAACCTATCCCGTGCTCCCTCATATCTTGGAAATAGATCTCTTTTGATGACGTCTTTGGGGGCCACCCTCTTGACATCATCAAAAGATGCATCTCTTGAAATCTCAACCCTAAGCTCCCTAGATATGGAAGCTAATATGTCAGGAGTAAATGAATGGTGAGCTCTAAATCTAGCTGTCAGATCCTATAAACTCTTACATATAGTAGCACATATGTCTCTATAAAGACCATCATCAGAGGACAATATAGACTATTATAGTCTAGCAACCTCCTACTCTAAAAATGCAAATAAAGCATCGATATTGATGTATGGAGGTGGTGCAATAGGACCTCCAACAGGAGTTGTAGGTGTAGCTTGACCTAGAACAGGAGTTGCACCAAGAGCCATGCCATGACCTACACCACTTGGAGTTGTACTAGGAGTTGAAACATGAGCTACACGACGGGCCCTACCTCGAGGTACACCATGAGCCCCACCATGAGCAATACAATGACCTGCACGAGAAGCCAAAATAGGAACTACATCAGGTACTACAAGAAGAACCACATAAGGTTTTGCAGTAGGTACTGCAACAGGAGCCATAGTAGGAGTTGCACTAGGAGCCATAGCATGCTGATCATGTGAAGCCATATCTGTAGAAATGTATCAAGAGCTAAGTCTGCTGTACACACAATTTTTTATTTTTAATTGAAAATTATACATGTAATTAAACATACATCACACATGTCTAGATGATCTTTAATATCTACATATCTGATAAAATTTAAATATATGATTGAATGCATATAAATGTACATGAGAGTTAGAGTTAGAGTTAGAGTTATTTAGGGATAATCAAAACTTGCTAATATGCAATTAAAAGTTTGAACAATTCAAAATATTGCTCAATTTTATGTGACAATCTAAGTAAATTCATTTTGTTGAGAGATCATGTGTGGTGTCACAAAGGTTGGTCATCCTTCTAAATTTAGTCTAAACATGTGTAATTAATTATAAATTTGAACACATTGGTCCATAAACCATCAATATATATATATATATATATATATATATAGTTTTCCTATTTTGTAGTTTCATTACTAATTGTATAAGAAATATAAAGGGTTCATCTTATTCTATTTAAGTAATATGTTTTTATAATTTTCTAAAAAGTACAATTCAAAATATTGAACTATATTAGACCAATTCAAGTTTTCTATTAAAATACATTATTATATATTATAACATTGTGTTATTTCTGTAAGGAATTGATCATATAGTTTATGAGTCAATCTCATTGACCCGTGTTTCAAGAGTAGTGATTCACATGAATCCATTTCTCACGAGAATGTCTTCTAAGTTTATCAATATTATGACATGTTTTGAAAAGATTTTCTATATTTCATTTAACAATAATTTATTCAAAATAAACTTTCAAACATGAAAATGTGTTAAACTAGCTATATATATTTACTTATCATTAATTAAAAATTAGCTAAGTCTACTGTACACTTAAAATACATTATTATATATTATGACATTGTGTTATTTTTATAAGGAAAATATAGAAAATCTAGCTAATTTAACACATTTTAAATTAATAACAAGTAAATATAATAAGTAAATAATAAGTAAATAACACAAGAAGTAAACAAGTTAGATTTTCTATATAATAAGTAAATATAATAAGTAAATAATAAGTAAACAAGTTAGATTTTCTATATTTCATTTAACAATAATTTATTCAAAATAAAATTTCAAACATATAATAAGAAAGTGATAATATATTTACTTATTATTAATTAAAAATGTGTTACATTAGCTAGATTTTCTATATTTTCCTTAAATAGAAATAACACAATGTCATATAATATATAATAATGTATTTTAATGTTTGTTGTTTTCAAATAAATGAAAATAGTATTATTTGATTAAAGATGTTGTATTACAATTTAGATTTATGAAATAAAGAATGCATGTGCACTCAATTTTTTATATACTAATTTTAACCATATCTCCAAATTTTCATAGATGTTCAAGTCTAGGTTATCTCAAGCAAAAAAAAGTCAACTTTTGACACCTTTTTTAATCCCTTATTTTCAAGCTTTTATCCAAACTAGTTTTTAAATCATTTACAAGAATCTCAATCTTTAATCACGAGATATGTTGTCCAAGGTCTAAGATGATGGCTAAATAATTTTTTTATTAATATTTCTAGTAAGGTTCAAACAACCTTTGGGCTTTTATGATTTTGGTCCTTATGCCCTAAGAAATTCAATGTGCTTTCATATTTAAAACTTCAAGTTGACACTGTTAGAGTTCATATCTACGACTTAGTACTCAAATGCTTGTTGGGCTAGTATACCCATAGGAATTGTACCCCTAACAAGATATTGAGCCAATGGATTAGGACTATTCATGTTAATATGATATCTTCACCTGAGATGGGATCCCTCATTTGCAACCTTAGCTAAATTGGGCTAGACTAAAAATTCCATAATGACCAATGACAAAGAAGAGAAATAAATTGAATCTTATCCTCAAAACTAAAAATTTAAGATCAAATATTTTCCCTTGTTCTTCATTGATTTGGAGAGATAAATGGATTCACTCTAACCCTTGAGAAATAAGAGAATATTTGACAGTACACCAATTTGTAAATGCCCCAAGATAAAGAGACTTTGAAATATCCATTACTATGTGGGAGTGGATGATGTAGTTGAACCTTAGAAAATTGAATAATAAGCCACGAGATTAGAAGCTAACCTTCACAATTGCTTCTTGTGCTTCAAATCTAAGCAACTAGAGATCAACTCTCTCATTTGGTATCAAAGCATGTTTATTGAATCTAGTTGAGGATTGAAGAAACTTATAGTAAGGAATTGTGAATTATGGTCCTTGGTGAATGATCAGGTATATCAAATACAACTCATGTGCATACTCCATTTTGACTATTATTTTTCTAAGGGCAACATAACACTGGTAACTTTACAATTAGATCATTCAGAGCCATGGGTATGATGGTGATGACTAAGTTCTACATAGATACAAAAGAATTAAAATGGATAGACAATGTTGTGAACCTTGCATGAACTTCTTGTATAATATCTTCCTTCTCTTTTTTAACATATTTAATAGAAGTAGATCTAGGTAGCTCTGTTTATTTTCGAGTTAAGTTAGTGTGGACATGTATATATAATTGGTCTTAAGAAAGTGTAAATATGTAGGAGTTTGAAATTAGGGTTAGCGTTAGAAATTAGGGTTATAGTTTTCAAGTTAGGGTTAGAGTTTGAGTTAGGGTTAAAGGGTTACATGGATAGAGTTATCTTTTAGCCTGGTTATAGTTAGTTTTAGGGTTATGTCTAGACATTGTTTATGTTTTATTATGTTCAAGTTAATGTTGTTATGTATTTATACATAAATAATCTTTACATGTTCTTATATGATGTACATTCTTTATGTTTGTATATAATCACGTTATGTTCTTATAATTAACTTTTATTAATTAAATATTGTAACATGTATTCTTTAGATCATATGTTCTTTATATGTTCTTATGTATGTATGTATGTATGTTATATTCTTACCTATGCAAATTAATATACATTCTTATATATGTGTAATTTAGGATCTCCCCTTAAGACATGTCATTGAATATAGTTAATTATATACTTATATTAAGGCATTAAAAATAATAACATATACATAAACATGAATATTGAAAACATACACTTGTCTACATTTAACATGAACATATTTACATGTAGATTTATGAAATAAAATATTCATTAATCTACATTCTTATGTATAATTTAGGATCTCCCCTTAAGACATGTCATTAAATATAATTAATTACACTTAGTTATAAGACATTAAGATCAATAACATATGTACATATAAAAATGTGAATATTGAAAACATGTAAATGTCTACTTTTAACCATGAAAAAATATACATACATCTATTTTCAAAATAAAAAATAAATTTTAATCTACATTCTTATGTATAATTTAGGATCTGGACCATTAAGACATGTCATTTAATTATGCTTAGATTAAGACATTAAGATGAGTTTGACATATACATAAACATGAATATTGAAAAAATACATGTCTACATTTAACATGAACATATATAAATATATCTATGAAATAAAATTCTATATTTTAATCTGCATTCTTATGTATAATTTAGGATCTTCCCTTAAGATGTATGTCATTAAATATAGTTAATTACATAGTTTAGATTAAGGCATAAAGATGAATAACATATACAGAAACATGAATAAAACATATATGTAAACATAAAAGATTAAGATGTATTAAAAAATCAATAACATGTACATTAACATTAATAAATTTATATGAATATTGAAAATATTTTTCTAAATTTTATTTTCTACACTATTTTTTTGTAATATTTTAAAATATTTTTCTAATGTTTTCTAATTTTCAAGACTAATGTTTTTAAAAATATTTTCTAATATTTTTCAATTTTTAAATCCTAATTTATTTTCTCGTAGTTTTGTAATATTAAATTCTAAACTATTTAAAAAAAATATATTTTCTAATGGTTTTCTAATATTTAAATGTAATATTTTTTCTAATATTTTTCTAATGTTTTTTCTAATGTTATATTATTCTAAATTTTCTAATATTTTTTAATGTTTTTCTAATGTTTTTCAAAAAAAAATTTCAAAATTTTATATTATTATAAATTTTCTAATGTTTTTCTAATTTTTTTCTAATGTTTTTCTAAATTTATTTTTCTAAAATTTATAATATTTTCTAATATTTTTCCTATTTTTTTTTTCTAAATTATATATTATTATAAATTTTCTAATGTTTTTCTAATGTTTTTTCTAATGTTTTTCTAAATTTATTTTCTAAAATTTATATTATTATAAAATTTATAATGTTTTTCTAATTTTTTTTCTAAATTTGTTTTCTAAATTTTATATTATTATAAATTTTCTAATGTTTTTCTAATATTTTTTCTAATGTTTTCTAAATTTGTTTTTAATGTTTTTCTAATGCTTTTTCTAATGTTTTCTAAATTTGTTCTCTAACGTTTTTCCTAATGTTTTCTAAATTAATATAATTAAGTTTGACATAAATAAATAATAAAAATATTAAATTAACTTAAAATATGCTTTAAAAATATTAAAAACATAAAAAAAATTAAAATACGCTTTGAAAACACTAAAAATGTAAAAAAATATTAAAATAATAATATATACACATACCTGAATAGTGTGAGGATGAGAACCTGAAGGAAAATGATGGGCAGGCGCTCACCAGTATCGTATGTTCGCTCCAACCCTTGTGTCAATGTTGTAAAAAGGAATAGTAATGGGAAAAAATGACATTTTTATGCCGAATTCCCATTTTCAATGTGTTTGCAGCGAACATGATTGATTAGTATGTTCGCAATGAATGTCCATTAAATTCGTTTTTGTTGTTTGCTGTGAACATACTTTAAAATACGTTCACTATGAACATGTTTTATGTGTTCGCAAAAAACATATGAAAGTTTTGATTTTGGTTTTTTACAATTTTTTAATTGTTCCTTCATCCCACTAAAGTGGAACCCATTATTGTGGGTTCACCCTTATTATGTGGTTTTCCTCCATATTTTATCAAGTGAACATTTGACACAATGACAAGGTTTAAATAATGAAGAATCTTCCTCTTTGTTTGCCAATCCTCAAATAACAAAAAGCTAGTGGTCTTCAAACCTTATTGCCTAAGCCATGTGTTGGTTACCACCACTACACCTATATGGCATTCTAAACCTTCACCATCTATAACTAAGTTATCAAATTTATATTTTTCTTGGGCAAAATGACACAAATAATAATCTATCCCTTCTTCATTTTCTTCATGTGCAAGTGCATGAAAAATATGATCGACAATGATAGAAAGATAATGTGCTCATTAATTCACTAATTAGTTAGGTAAAAGTATGAAGTTACCTAGTTGGACCATATCAAACAAGCGATTAAAGCCAAATGATGATTCCATCTCTACCATTTCCAATGCTTGGGGGGAATGATAGATCTCATTTGGAAGCAAGACTCATAAATGACATTCGTCCACCCATTCAATTGACCGCCATCCATCCCAATATTCTTTTGAACAAAAGCCTATCATTTTTTATGTGTAGATACTATATGATCCTACACTAGAGCTTCTAAAAGACTATAGCTCACTCGATCCTATCAATGGAAAATAATCCTTATATGGTGCAATGTTAGTATTATCTATCAACCAAAAGAACTTCAAACTATAGGCTTTCCTTTCTTACCTGGAACCATTATAGTGTCACACTAGTCAACTATAGTTTTTATATCTGACAATGTTGCTCCATATTTGTACTTTAATTTGTCACCAAATAAAGCCCTTTTAATACATGTGACTTCACCATCATGCTCTCCCTTTCAATGAAAAACATCTATTAAATTCCACATATACTGGATACAAGTAAACCTATGCATCCATCACAACTAATAAAACATTCATGTATTCTTGAATTGAGATGCACAATTGCTTGACCAAATGATGTGTTGATGATATGGTATGCCCTTGTTAGCCAAATCACCATTAAATGGTTGAAAGAAACCATGTACAAACTCTATAGAATGTGATCAATCATCACCAATGTAAAATGGTACTCCCTCAATATCTTCTTGTCCTCCTTTGTACTTGTAAGTGGATGGATGAATGCTGTATAATACTTTGCTTGCACCTCATTTTGTGGTTTTAGTGTGTAGTTCTCTATGAAGTTCACAAGTGAAACAATGATATCTAGTGCAAATGTGTCCATGCACAACTTAAATTGCAAATCTAGTCATTACACCCTATTTGTATGTCATGTACTCATAAATGATTTTTTCACAAAATATCTTCATGAACTCATGCACTAGAATATTTTCAATCACTAAATCAAATCTTTTACCCTCTTTTCCATCATTTAGATTCTATATCATAGTCTTATATTTTCCAAAATCTATTATTTCATTGCCAATTGCATGTATACTATCCATATGTCGACAAGTTTATAAACATCACAAAATACCACAATTGAGGCATGTAACATTCAAGCATGAAAACCTATGAAATAGTTGATCATCCCCTCTTTCACATATATTGGTAGAAATGAATTATATTTAGGATCTAGGTGGCTCATTTATGTTACACTCCTACATAACAAAGTTAGAATGCAATAACATGCACATATACCTAAAAACATAAAAAGGTTAGAAAATTCAATATGAACCCTACTATGTGTGATTTATCTAAACATAAAAAGGTTTACCCATTTCAAAATATCTTTGACTAGTTTTAATTTGAGGATACATACAATTAAAGTTTACAAAGAGTTTTTTCTGAGTTGAATTCGAAAAATGTCTCGCATGTGAATCATGGTTGTCACTACCAATCCTCCTTCTTATCACATCTCTTTGATTAGGTTAAATATGTGTGTTATTCTTCCAAAAATATTCAATTAATGATATCAAAGCTTCACTAATTTCTTTATCCTTTCATGGCAGTCTATTACTAAATGTCCATAACTCAATTTTTGTTGGATCTTGCACTCTTTCTCACCTTCTACTGATTATGATTAGAGTACCTCTACCTATTTGCATTGTTTTTCTTGTGCTTCTAATGAGTTAATCTTTCTTCATTTGGGTGCTTACTATTTTTTATGTAAGTACACATCTTGTGATATTATTATCTTTTTTGTGTGATGTAGAATCCACTTTTTTATATGCACTCATTAAATTATTTTCAATATTTATTTCATTTGACTCATCCATCGTTCTTAGCCCAAGTATCTTCATGATGGGCCTAAATTTAAAATTCCTCATCATTTCAACCAATAATTGACATCTTCCTATCACATTTAATTCTTCAAAGAGTAATCTCTGCAGATGATTAACTTTTCTTTGACAAGTACGCTTTGGAATCTTATCAAGAATTGATTACAAAATACAAGTATCAATATCAATAAAATATATTGGCTCTCTAAAATGAATTGTAAAAGGTGCTCCAAACTGTTTAGTGTTCTCAACATTTTGAACATCAACATAATTGTGCATGAGTTGTGTACCTTCAACTAAAGATGTTGTGCCTTGTGAATAAGATGCAAAAGTTAGAATGTCTCCTAGGTGGTCTGTTGATGTTGTGCCTTCAAAATGACATGATGGAGTGTGCACAACCTCCAATATAGAACATGGTGTCTCTTCTGTTGGAAATGGAATAACTAAGAGGGGGGGGGGGGGGGTGAATTAGTTACCACAAAAACAAATCCACAGATCCATTAGATGTCTTAAATAACTAGTTACTGTTGATACTTAGCAAACACTATAAGAATGCTGTAACTTGGTAATTTAACTTGTTACTTATCTTCAAGCATTCATAATTATTAATATGCATGCAAAAGTAATTAAATTGAACACAATTGACACCAAATTTAACGTGGAAACCCAATCTGGGAAAAACCACCAAGTAACTAGCTACCAATTTTCACTCTTTTGAAGTGAGCCCTATTAGGAGCCAACCTTGTTAAAAGTTACAATACACACTATTAGGTGTGACCCTATTAGAGGATTTAATCATCCTATTAGTAGTGACCTTGCTAGAGGTCTTTAGAACAATTCAATTGAATTGTCACCTTGTTAGAGGATTTACAAAATGGCTGTTAAACCAACTCTATTAAGAGATTTGAAATCACTGCTATAATGGTTAGAAAGTAACAATGAATTGACCTAAATAAGATGCAACTAAAATTTCTAATTATAGATCTCTATTCTGCACTATTAGATCATTCTCGATTAAATATAGCTTTGCTTCTCCTCAATGATCTCTGATCATACCTCAAAATTCACTCTCACAATAATCAGTCCTTCTTCTCATTCACATTACATCAAATCTATCACACACTTAGAATTCATAGCTTGACATCATATATATACCATTCAAATTTTCAAGTCGTCTCATCCACAAGTTACATTTACCAATAAACCATACATCAGTCGGCTACATGTATTATATTGAAAAAATAAACTTTTATTTCACAAACAATGAAATCCTTCATTGGCTGACCTTGCTTAGTAAATACTGCTTCCAGAAATAATTTTTTGAGTTAATCGTCTTAACTTGGTTAACACAAGAAAAGCTGCAAAATCCTTTGGCTACTGAGTTAACTTGGTAAGAACTAAATTTCCTTCACTATCCATGAGAGCTCGGTTAGAATTATTTCTTGCACTATTTTCTCTTGATGACCAAGTGAGCTTAGTAACAACTAAATTTCCTTTGATAAACCTTGAAAGCTCAGTAACAACTGCCTGTGCAAGGTAAATCTTGCGAATGCTTAGTAGACACTGTAAACCTTCTTTGCTAACCTTCTAAACTCGATAAACTTTGTCTTTTTCCTTGCTGACCAACTGAGCTCAGTAGACATTGACTGATAACTGATATGACATTTGTGTAACATCAAAGACAACACACGATTGAACAATTGTATCAACAATCTCCCTCTTAGGCATTGATGGAAGCACAACATGTCATAGCAGAATAAAATTTGAAAACAAATGTTTACTTTACATAAATCTCCCTCTTTCACAATAATCTCTCCCTCTTACAAAAGCTCTCATTTTCTTGCAAATTTTAGAAAGATATGACAGTATACTCTCCCTCTTTGACAACACATGCCAAACACAAACCAAATGAATAGCATTATACCTGATGTACTGATTCATATACAATGTCTTCATTACTTTTATCTATCAACTGACAATTCTATTCCTATTGATGCATTAGTAAAACTATATTTTAGTGAGCTTCTGATGGGGACACAACAGAAAGGGAAAATTATATTAACTGAGAAAATAAGCTAGTACAAATAGTACAGGAAAATAAACTTCAAAACATGCCCTAAGGGCTTACAATAGCATAAATCTGGAGATAATATCTCCTTACAGTACCTCCTCTCAAACTCCACTCCGAACTGCCTTTTACAATGCCAAAAATTTCCTTAAATAGACCCCGAAGGGTTAAGGACTAGGAGTACATTCTAGAAAGTGCTAGTAGGCATCCACCGACCAAATAGAAGTTTCCAAAAGGTGTGTTAGAAGTTGGTGCAAATCTAGAAGAATCCAGAAACGGTAACCAAACTTCTGGGAGGCATAACTTTTGAACCGTAGCTCCAATTGATGAACCGTTTACATTTTCAGAAAGCTCTCAAAGCGCTCTATAGCCCTATGGACCAGCTTCACTCATCCCCCATTTTTTGACCCTTTTCAAGGTCATTTAATGCCCCTAACCTGACTTTGAAGCATTCTTAGGAGGTCTCCAAAACTCAAAAAATTGCAATAACTTTCAAACCGTGGGGCCTATTGACCTGATTCTTTTTTTGGAATGCTCTAAATCACAATTACATTAATCTGGCCAATTCACACCTTCTAGGTCACCAAAATGATGGCCCAATTACATGCTCCTATTTTTTTTGGGATTTTTAAACACACTGATAGTGGAACTGTGAGAATTGGAACCTTTATTTGACCCAAATGGGTATCCAAAAATGAAAAGACATGAAACAGAAACTAAGTCTAAGTACATTTTTTTTTGGGTGACACAAGATTGCCCTTATACCTCTGGATGCTCTTGCATCAGCTTCAGATAGGGGAATGACCCCTAACTTACTTCTTAGATACAAGAATGCATCCTTAGGTGAAGGCTTTGTGAATATGTTAGCAATTTGTTCCTTTGTATGGACATATTCCAATCTGATTTCCTTTTCTTGTACCAATTCTCTAACAAAGTGATACTTTATAGCAATATGCTTGGTTTTTAAATGCATTACTACATTCTTGGATATGTTGATTACACTTGTTTTGTCACAAAACATAACAATAGGTTCTTTGATTTCTTGCTTCATACCTTCTAATAATTGTTTGAACCATACAATTTTTGAGTAGTTTATTGCCACTGCAACATATTGAGCCTCTACTGTGGACTAGGAAGTACAGTTTTGCTTTTTACTTGTCCAAGAAACCAACCTCTTTCCAAGAAAGAAAGCTCCTCCACTTGTACTTTTTTTGTCATCAACATTCCCTGCCCAATCTGCATCAGTAAACACTTTTAAATCCAGATTTCCTCCAAGTTTATAACATAATCCATAATCTTCAGTTTCTTTCAAGTATCTCATGATCTTTTTGATTGCCATCATGTGATTTTATTTTGGTTTTGCTAAGAATCTTGCCACAATTCCTACTGCAAGGGCCATTTCTGGTCATGTATGCACTACATACTGCAACTTTCCAATCATAGATCTATACAATGTCTGATCCACTTCCTTTGATTCATCATCTTTGGTAAGTTTCAATCCAGTACACATAGGAGTCCCAACTGGTTTGCAGTCTTCCATACCAATTTTTTTAAATATCTCCTTGATGTATTTAGATTGAGTGATGTAGATTCCATTCTTATTCTATTGAATTTGAAGACCAACAAAGAATTTGATTTCACCAAACATTGACATTTCAAATTCCTTGCTCATTTGTTTTGAAATTCTTTGCAAAGATCATCATTTTCAGTGAACAAAGTATCATCTACAAATATTTCTGCCAAAATAATCTTATTATCTAGACCTTCCTTGATATACAAGCTACTATTATCATTAGTTCTTTGAAAACCAATCTTAATAAGATCATTATGCAATCTTTCATAACATGCTCTAGGGGCTTGTTTCAAACCATATAATGCTTTATGCAATTTGTAGAACATGTCCTTCCTATCTAGATCAAAAAAAACTTTAGGCTATTTAATGTAAACCTCTTCATCCAATATGCCATTGAGAAATGCTAACTTGAAATCCATCTGATAAACTTTGAATCCTTTGTATGCAACATATGCAAGTAAGGTTTTGACACCTTCCAATCTTGCAATAGGAGCAAAAGTTTCACCATAGTCTACACCTTCTTCTTGAGAGTATCCTTTGCATACAAGTCTAACTTTGTTCCTTGACACCTTACCATCTTTATTTAACTTGTTTCTAAATACCCACTTAGTTGCAATCACATTTTTGTCTTTAGGTCTAGGTACAAGAGTCCATGTTTTGTTTTTCTCTATCTTTTCTATCTCTTCATTCATAGCTTCAATCCAATTTTCATTTTCTAACTCATCTTTGACATTTCTAGGTTCAAAATCAGCAAGTACACAAGTGCCTTTCAACTTACTTCTTGTCATTGTTCCTTCTGATTTATCTCCATTGATCTGATTTGGTGCATGATGCTTCCTGACATACTTAGCTAACATAGGCTCCTTGCCTTTTGAATGAATTGCATTTTTATCCTTTTGCATCTCAACTTCTGGTTCTAGTTTTGGTTGCTTGGGCTCGATAGATGTTGATTCGGTAGCTTCTATTTGCAAGGCAGGTTCTTGCAACTCGGTAGGTATTAGTTCAATTTGAACTTCCCGCGACTCGGTTACTAAAGACTCAAGAGTTGAAGATTCTTGATTAATAGGTGTATTTGGCATTGTATCAGGTTAAATGTAAATAAATCTCCTATAGTCTTTAGGTTCTCGTTTTCTTTTTGCTTCAGTTCTTTCTGCAAACTCATCAATTTTCACATGTGCACTTTCTATGACTTTGTGAGTAGACAAATTCAAACATCTATATGCTTTACTTTTGCAAGAATATCCCAAAAATATTCCTTCATCACTCTTTACATAAAATTTATCTTTTCTAGATTCTTTCAAAATGTAACATTTGCTTCCAAATACTTTTAGGTAACTTATATTGGGTTTGTAGCCATACCACAACTCATAGGGGGTTCTGAATAAGTCTTTTTTCAGCTATACTCGGTTCAAGGTATGAACTACAGTGCTGATAGCTTCCTTCCAATATTTGATAGCAATGCTCTTCTCAATTATTAGGGTTCTTGCACAGTCCATGATAGATCTATTCCTTCTTTCAGCTATTCCATTTTGTTCAGGAGTTCTAGGTGCTGAAACCTATCTTTTGATTCCCCTTTCAATGCAAAAGTTATTGAACTCATGTGAAATGAATTTACCACCTCTGTTAGACCTTAAACATTTTAGTCTTTTGCCTATTTCCTTTTCTACTTTGGCCAAATACCATTTGAACTTTTCAAATGCTTTTGGTTTCTCTCTTAGGTACATGACTATCATCATTCTTGAATAATCATCAACAAAAAAAATGAATAATTTTTCACCAGTATAACTTTCAATGCCAGTAGGTCCACATAAATCAATGTGAACAATTTCTAAAATTTCTCCAGACTGATAGTTTTTGCTTTAAAAACTAGTTTTTCCCATTTTGCCAATTTGACAATTCTTGCATAGACCAACCTCAAGTTTTTTTATGTTGGGAATGCCACTTACTTTCTTGAATTTACTTATTTTTACCAAATTTTTAAAGTTTACATGACAAAACCTCCTATGCCATAATCAACTTTCTTCAACTTGAGCAATAAAACATGAACATTCACCAAGTTCAAGATAAAATACGTAACCTTTTGTTTGAGTGCGTGATCCAATTAGTTTTCCTTTACCATCCAACAGTCTTTCTTTTCTATGCATGAATTCCACTTTGAATCCATTATTGAATAGCCGTGCCATACTCAACAGATTGTGCTTTAGTCCTTCTACCCAATATGCATTATCACATACAAGTTCCTTGGTTAGTGAGATTCTTCCTTTTCCTCTTATACAACAAGGTTCATTGTTACCAAATCTTACACTGCCACCATCATAGTCTTCAAAATATTCAAACTTAGTTTTATCACCAGTCAGGTGATGAGAACAAACACTATCTATAATCCATGTATCATTTTTGCTCACATGAGAAATGAGTTCCATTTCTTCATCATTATCAGATTCATCCTTTACAGCTATGTAAACAATTTCATCTTCTTCTTCATCATCAAAATCATTAGAATCTTTAGCCATGAAACATGTTTTCTTACCTTTATCCTTGAATGATTTGAAGTCTTTCTAGCCATTGCACTTGTGACCTTTCTTCTCATCCTTGTTCTGCTTATTTGGGCACCTAGTAGCAATATGTCCAATTTCTTCACAAGAAAAATAGATTAGAGAAACCTTACCTTTGTATTTTCCTTTTCCTCTTAAATATTTCCTTGCTAGTAGAGCTTCAACCACCTCAAGATCACTATCTAAACTTTGTTCTGATTCTTCATCACTATCTAATTGAGGATCATTTATCTTCTTGCATTTTTCTTTGACTGAAAGCTTGGCTTCAAATGTTGATTCAATGTTCTTGGTAGCTGGAACATAATTATCATAGTTGTCTAGCTCAAATGATCTCAATCTTCCAACTATGACCTCTAAATTTATCTTATGATTTGCTTCACATCTTCTTTCTTGAATTATAGAGACTTTGATTGCATAAATAGGAAGTAGAGTTCTAAGAACTTTACTTATAACTATCTCCTCTAGATGCTTTGATTGCACTAACACATGCTTTAACTCTTTCAACATATTTTGCAATTTTTTCATCCTCTCTCATCCTCATTTGATCAAATTTTCCTTTCAAACTTTCTACTTTGGCTCTTCTCACATTATCATCTCCTCCATAGATCTCTTTCAGCTTGTTCCACATTTCAAAGGCAGTTTTGCAATCCTTGATGTCATCAAATTCTTCATAACTTAGAGCAGATGCTATATCTATCATCATGTTGTTGTGAGTCTTCTTTTCAGCAATATCATTGACAGATAATGTACAAGTAGGTTCTGCATATTTTTCATCAAGGTACTTCAGTCTTGTATCACCAATAGAAGCTAGATGAAGTCTCATCAACCCCTGCCATGCTAAGAAGTTGTCCCTGTTAAGTCTTGGAATTTCTCTCTTATAAGACATCTTGAATTTTGGCTTAGATCCTTGAAATATTTTCTTGCAAGAACCAAAAGCTCTGATACCAATTGTTGGAATTATAGATGGAGTAACTGAGAGAGGGGCGGGGGGGCGAGGAGGGGTGAATCAGTTACCACAAAAACAAATCCATAGATCCCTTAGATGTCTTAAGTTATTACTGATACTCGAAAAACACTATAAAAATGTTGTAACTTGGTAATTTAACTTGTTATTGATCTTCAAGCATTCATAATTATTAATATGCATGCAAAAGTAAATAAAATGAACACAGGAGACACCAGATTTAACGTGGAAACCCAATACGAAAAAAACCACCAAGTTACTAGCTACCAATTTTCACTCTTCTAAAGTGAGCCCTATTAAAGGTTACAATACACACTATTAGGAGTTACCCTATTAGAGGATTTAATCACCCTATTAGGAGTGGCCTTGCTAGAGGTCTTTACAACAATTCAACTAAACTATCACCTTGTTAAAGGATTTACAAAATGGCTATCAAACCAACTCTGTTAAGAGATTTGAAATCACTACTACAATGGTTAGAAAGTAACATTGAATTGACCTGAATAAGATGCAACTAAATTTGCTGATTATAGATCTCTATTTTGCACTATTAGATCCTTCTTGATCAAATATAGCTTTGCTACTCCTCAATGATCTTTTATCATCCTTCAAAATTTTCTCTCACAATAATTAATCCTTCTTCTCATTCACATTACGTCAAATCTATCACACACTTAGAATTCACAGTTTGACCTCATATATATGCCATTCAGATTTTCAAGTCAGCTCATCCACAAGTTACTTTTACCAATAAACTATACATCAGTTAGGTACATGTATTATATTGAACAAATAAACTTGTATTTCACAAACAATGAAATCCTTCATTGGCCGACCTTTCTTGATAAATATTGCTTCCAGAAATAATTTTTTGTGTTAACTGTCTTAACTTGGTTAACACTGTAAAAGTTGCAAAATCCTTTGGCTACTGAGTTAACTCAGTAAGAACTAAATTTCCTTCACTACCCATGAAAGCTCGGTTAGAATTGTTTCTGCACTATTTCCTCTTGATGACCGAGTGAGCTCAGTAACAACTAAATTTCCTTTGCTAAACTTTGAAAGCTCGGTAACAACTGCCTGTGCAAGGTAAAGCCTGAGAATTCTCAGTAGACATTGTAAACCTTCTTTGCTAACCTTCTGAACTCAGTAAACATTTTCTTTTGCCTTGCTAACCAACTGAGCTCGGTAGACACTGACTAATAACTGATATGACATTTGTGTAACATCAAAGACAACACACAATTGAACAATCATATCAACATCTTCAAGATGAGATCATGATGTGACTCAAATATTGGAAGATGGCACACCTTCACAATTTAATTGTCTTTTTGATTGTAAGAGTCTCAGTTGCTCTCTTTGTCTTTCCAATTCTATATCTTTGTTCACAATGTACTCTCTTTTTTTCCCTTTTAATTGCCAAATCCCTCTACATCTTTTTTAGTGTTTCAATTTTTGGTTTATTCATTTGCATGATGATGATGTATATATGTCAAATCATTCAAACATATATATTAGAATGTATTCTAAATGTCAAATCATAAAAACATAAAAACTACAATGATTTCTATAAATACGATATTATACAACTTGCCAAATCATAATACAATTCGTCTCTATAATCACCATATACATTTAAATTTACTCCACTAACCTTAAATATGCTGAAATGTTGATTGATAGTTGAAATAGTCTAGAAAATGGTTGATTTTGGTACTTCCAACACCAAGAATAGTCTTTTGTGACTTCCAATACCATGAAACCTATGTTTCTATCATAAAAATAGAAGAAAACATATTGCAAAATGGACAATGTGGGCTTGTCTCAATAGCCACATTAATGTTCAAACTAGATTTTGTGTATTTACATAGCATGATCGTGTTATAGTGTGATTGCACTATGTAAATACAAGTTTTTCCTCCCTTCATTTCCATCCTATCCCCTATAGGTCTACCTACCCACTTCTCTCTCCATCCTATACCATTATCTTTCTCTCTATCTCATGTTCTCACGATCTCTCTCTCTCTCTCTCTCTCTCTCTCTCTCTCTCTCTCTCTCTCTCTCTCTCTCTCTCTCTCTCTTCCTATGCCATTCTTTCTCATTCTATCCCATCCTCTCTCACTCTCTCAGTATCCTATCGAGCTTCTCTCTCTTCCTATCCCATATGCTCTTTCTCTCCATCCTATCCCTCAGCAAGCTACCTACCCCTTTCTATGCATCTAATTCCCTACTCTCTCTCTCCAATAATCACTCTCTCCTTCTCTACATTAATCTCTCTCTCTCTCTCTCTCTCTCTCTCTCTCTCTCTCTCTCTCTCTCTCTCTCTCTCTCTCTCTCTCTCTCCCCCACCCCCTACCCCTTCTTTTCATCCTATTCCTTACCAACACACACCCTCTCTTTCCCTTCATCAATTACTTCTGAGCTCTTTATCTCACTCTCTCCATATACTCTCCCCTCTCCTTCTTCCTATCCCCTACTCTCTCTCTCTCTCTCTCTCTCTCTCCTCCCCCCCCCCCCCCCCCCCCATACACACACACACACAATTTTTTCCTCTCCATCATATCACCTCTCTACATCTCTATATATTATTCATTTTTTACTTGTCTCTTCCTATCACATTATCTACCTCCGCTCCCCCCCACCCCTTTCTCTTTTAGCTATTTAAGATATCCTCAATATAATGTATGCCTTATTATTTATATATACTGTATGCTCTATAGTATGTATGCACCTCATAATACATTCAAATTCACCAAATCTAAGGATTGGATTTGCAATGAAGATCCAACCCAAAAGTTTGATCATTTTATACTAGTCTCAAATGTGATTTCCAACAAGCATACTAAAAATACATATTTTTTCTTATGTGCTCTCCATCTAGTTTGACTGTGCTTGAATATGGATAAAACTAGGTTACATGATATTGTAGATCTCTATGTTAGCTATGTAACCATATAATTTATTTTGAATTTAGAGTACTTTAAGCCTTTCAACTCTAAGTTTTTTTCAATGTATATACATTTTATCTCTAAAACCAACATGTAGTGTTTGGGGGTTAGATTTTAGCTCATTTGTCCAATTTTGCAACAAGTTAGTCATTTTGAAACTAGACACCATTCTAAACACTTTTTTAAAAAAGCATTTACTTTTTATTTTTTCTCAATGATTTGTCGGCAGCACATAGATATTTTACATTTTTGGGATGTGATCACTTCAAAAATTTCCAAAAAAACTATGATTATAGGGGGACCAAACTTCACACTATGTTATGTTTTCATTGAAAAAATAGTACCACTTTCTCTCAATCCCTTTTTTGAGGGCCCTAAACTCCACCATTTTCATAAAAATATATTAGTAGTTTAGAAGCTAGATTCAAAGGACTATAATTCCTTTTTTTTTTTTTTTCAGTCATATCCTTCAATTCTTAGTGTACCTATCTTCAAAATTATCGTTGAAGTTTTGAAATTGCTGATTTCAACAAAAAATCACATCTTATTCCCCCTTTTGGTACCAAAACTTTGTGTACTTACCTTATGGAAAGGGAGGGGATCCATAGGCTATGAAAGATACCATCCGATCTTAAAAAGGCCAAATTGTTGACATACTAGTGACTGAACTACGGAAGGCTATAAATAATCCTAGTTGAGAACATAGCCATTGTCAATAAAAAGGAAGAGTAAGGGAAATAGAGGAAGACATGACCAATAGTTTCTTCCTTGGACTCATTCAAAGAGCATCGACTAGGGCCATGAAAATTAAACTTTCTAAATATTTCCTCTATAAGGGCCCTCTAGTGGAGAACTATTTATGAGAAAAACCCAACTTTAGGAATGTAAAAGTTCTCCTAGTACAATCTAAGAGGAAGAAGAATATTTGAAAAGACTTGATGAAATTCGAAAATCGTATAACCCATTTTTGAGCTATACTCTCCATTAATGTTTCCATTCCAAATTCTTGAAGGAAAACTTACTTGAATGAAGAATTAATTGAAGGAGATTTTGATCTTCCAAGGGAATATCCTCATAATCAAAGTCTTTCTATTTCTAGTTTAGTCCATCTTCGTCGATGATCACATAATCTCTTACCTTAGTGCCCCATTTGGATTCCAAATAGATCTTAGTGAGATGAAGGGATGAATAGAGGACTAGGGCCTTATATCCTCCCCATGAATCATGCTAGAATAGAGTATCCCTACCATCCCCAAGATTCCAAGTTAGTTTATTCTAAATAATAGGTTCAAGCATTTAAACAAGAAATTCCAAAATATCAAGCCTTTAGGAGGATTAACTTCCCTAAAAGAAATGACTGGATCCTTGGAAGTAAGGTATTTATGTGTCAAGGTCTTGACCTATTTTAGGTTAGGTAACTTTATCGTCTTCTAGATTAACCTAGCTCCTAAAGTCTTCCCTTCAAGTTTGATATTCTTAATTTGTGCTCCCCCTAATTCCTTAGATATGCAAGCTTGATCTGAAGAGAGTAGGGGAATTTTTCTTTTATCTACCCTTCCTTGCCATAAAAAGGACCTAAGATAATTTTTGATCTCAATCTATTTACCACTTTCAAGATCCATATAGGAAAGTTGAAACCCTGAAAAATTTCCAGCCTTTACACTACTAAACTTCAACCATAAATTACTAATAAAACCTCAAGAATTTGCATCCTTCACATGGCAAAATTTTCCTTGAAAATGCTATTTTTTCCCAATAGTATTTGTATTTTCACAATTCTTTTCAAAAAATTCTTTCATTTAGTTGATTTATCATTGATCTATAATTTGATTTTTTGAAACAAATGCCAATTTTATTGACTGACACAACCTTCTAAAGTATTTTATTAATAAATACAAAATTATATTATACTTTCATATAAATTTATCATAAATATGAATAAATATGCAATTTTTAAAACAATCTATCATTTTATAATAATATTTTCAAGCCAAATGACAAGAACATTATATTAAAGTTTTTAAATTACATATATTTATATTATATTTTATATTTTAAAACTTGTTTGTGGATGACCTATATATATATATATATATATATAAACATAATTAAAATAAAAAATTATCAAATAACTTGATATTATTATTTTAAATTATTTTCATACATATTACATTAATATACTTCTAACTTCTATAAACTTTAATATTTTATTTTTAATAAATTAAAATACTACCGTCATTTTCATCTATTGGCAATTTGAAATTAAAATTTAAATAAATAATATTAAGTTATTTGACATTATCTACTTTAAACCTTTTTTTTTTCAATTTTAACTCTTTTCATTTAAAATTTTAACCAATGCTAACAAAATTATGGCAGGAACTTTATTGGCGTGCAACTTGTTAAATTTATAATTGAAAAGAATTAAATCACAAGAAAACAACAAATAAGAAAATTGCATTTATCAAACAATTTTTAAAAATTAATAAAGTAAAATACTGTTGAATATAGAATAAAATGATTACACAATTTTTAGAGTGAATATTATTTAGAAATAAAAAGACATCAATGGGTTCTTGAAAGGTTCTTATAGAGTCATTACAGATCAAGTCTTGCTGAGTGTACCCCTTAGTTCTTGGCTCTCAGTCGAAGTTGTTTAGTTAATGCCCATGCTCTCATGTTAGTTAGATAAAAGAATTTCATGAAAGTCCTCTATTGAAAAAAAATTGAAAACCATTCTCCTATCTATATAAGATGTCCATATTAATCAAATCAAAATTATTTTTGGAAATTATCATTCTCAATTTCTAAATACATGTAGCAAAAAGAAAAATTTAAGCATACATTAAGATGTAACTTGAGCCTTCATACTCCTATTTTTTTAAATTAATTTATTTCTTTTTAATATATAGTAAATTCACAAGATAAAGAATAATTAGAATATAATTGTAATATTTTTTATGTATTAGAAAACAACCAAAAGAAAAGGGGTTTGACCATAGGTTACAATAGTCTGAAAGTCAATTGTTAGCCATTCAACAATAATTCAACCTACACCCTTTCTAAAATAATAAAGCCTATAAAAAATTAGAAAATTGAAAAGAAAGGAGTAATTAAAATATTAAAGATTAAATATCTAAGTATCATAATTCATTTATTAATAATAATGAAATTAAAGTTTCACATTACTAGTGAGATTTGAATATTGTTATTATTAATTAAATTAATCTTTAGATTTTTTTTTGATAAGAAAGAGGCTGAAGTTATTTATTAAGTTGAACAAAACCAATACAACCTAACCTAAGGGACACTAAGAGGATAGAGTTGGGTGATAGTCTTGGTCCAAATATCCAATGGATTACAATAAATATATAAGAACTTTGGGGAATGATCCCTATAAATCCTCTTGTGAATGGTGTGCCCTTCTTTCAATGCTACCTAAAAAAACACAAATCCAACAACCAACTAATTGTATATACTACATGTTAGAAGGTTAGAGAGTCTCCAAATAAAAATTGTATGCCATCATGATACTTAAGGAAATATATACCATGTTAGAAAAATCAATCATAAACTCAAAGAGCTAGGATAAGAAACAAATAAAATAATAGATATAGTTAATAAAACCAAAAAAAAAAGATGCTATTGATGATGAAATAGTTTGGAACATGCTAATAATTAAAGAGTTAATTATTCAAATGAATAATTCAGTTCTATAATAAATCATGAATTTCTTGAAATCAAACAAAATTTCTAATTTCTAACCCCATTTATTGATAAGTTTACATAAAACAACTAGTAATATCATAGATAAAACATTTTTATTGATAAGTTTACATAAAAGAACTAGTAATATCATAGATAAAACATTTTTGTTAATTCCTTAAGTCCACTTGCTATTGGTAAGATCAGGACTCAAACAGAAGCTACTCATATGGGCAATACTTTACCTACAACAAGAATATTTAAGTGCATGTGAAGGAGATCTTACATACATAAAAAAAAAATACATTTATTTAAATAATGATAAGGAAATCTAGGCTACCCCATGCTAACTTTTTTAACTTCTAGTGGTAAAAATTGTTAAGAAGACTAAAGTTTGGATTATTAATACCTTTTAATTGATTACAAGGGATTTATCAATACCAAAATTTATTAACTCATCTACCCTCCTATTCCCCTTCCAATAAATATTGTTAAATAATACTTTACTGAAAGATTTACATAGTTCTAATGCTTTTGAAAGATTCACATCTAACCTTGAGTAGGAAAAAGAGCCCTTTATTAAATCATATATGATAATAAAAGAGTCTCATTCTATTCCTAACTTGGTTAATCCAAACACTTTTCATAAAGAGAGGCTCTCTACTAAACCTAAAATTTTTGCCCAATTATTTGTGGTCTCTCCTATATATTTCTCTATATTTTCTATTTATTCCCCCTTATCATTGTGAATGTAGCATCCTATGCTAGCTTTACTTTGGATCCCTCTTGAAGAACCATCAAAATTGAAAATGAATCATTCATTCTTGGTAGCATTCCATATAGATTCATCCCTTTTAGATGTTCCTTGAATTTTTCCATTACCTAGAAAGGGAGGGATCTTTAAATCATTCCATTGACCACACATCTTCTCATCCCATTAAGTCATCCTAGCTTATTTGATTTTTGTGTTAACCAACCTTTTATTTGTTAATTCTTGGTAATTGAAAATTTTATCTTATTTATAAGTTCTTTTACATCCATCCTTTTATTTTGAAAATTTCTTCTATTCCTCCCCTTCCATAGTTTCCAAAGAACTATGGGCTAAGTGCACAAAGTTATGAACCAAAAAGATGCCATGTTTTGATTTTTTCTAATCTAAGGTTAGTGTGATTTCACTATAGAACGATCACTCTATAATGTGATCGCACTATAGTGCAATCATGCTATGGTTTGGGTGGCACAAGCCATTGCCTCATGAAATTGGTAGCAAAATCACACTATTTAAAAATAATGAATTTAGTGCCATTACGCTAGCTATTGAAAAGTTTTATTTAAAAAGAAAAATCGAGAGTCATTTCTTATTTTTCTCTATTTTCTCTCCATGGCTTTGGCATTTTCCTTCTCTTCCAAGGAGCGCATTAGCCCTATTTTTTCCCATTTTGAATATTAGTTTACATGAGATATGGCTCCATGATTTCAAAAATGCCAAAACACTCAAAGATGTATGAATTTTAAATCTTGTTTTTGTAAAATTTTGTGTTTTCTAAATTTTGATTGGGTGTTTTTTTTTAAAATAGTATTTTTTGTGAGGCCTCGCCCCGACCCATCACAACATAGTGATACATTACTATTATTTTGATATTCACGACTCAAGATGTCGAGACATTATCTGATGCTCAGAACATACTATACTATTTCATGTTCTGTGATGTTACTTTTAGATATACTTGATGTTTGTCATTTAATGTTTCATGTATATGTATGTTGATGAAATCAGTAAATGTAGGATTGAGACTTTGATTTAAGAGATTTTAAATGGTTAAGAATTAAGCAGGATGAAGAAACCCTTATTGATGTATGTTTCAATTTATGTGGATTTCTGATACGTATACATATATGTACATGTGATTTAACAGGACTATTGATGTGTGCAATGAGTGTGCAGATATTTTAGCCGAGGAACTCTATAGAGGAACAAAATTGATCTCTGTGTGCTATTTTGGAAACCTTGTTGTTCGTAATTCAGGTATTGTATTGTGAGATGTATGTATGTATCTTCCTATGTTCAGTGAATGTTAGTGTTTGTAATTATGTTCTTTTAGTGTCGCTTGACTCTAATAAATTGGTTATGTTCTTCAGTATGCTAATTAGGGTTAGTTGTGTAACCTTTGGACCCAAGTTGGTTTAAGTTAGTGTCAGTTTGCTAATTGAGTTCTTAATCGAGGTTAGTCATCCCTTAATCCAAATTAGTGCTTATCTGCAATGTTAGAGTAGTTAGAAGGTCCTATTTTATTCCTAGATTTTTTTTGGCTCTAAACCTTTTTCCTAAGGCTTAAAACATGAAATTATTATACCCAAAGGGTATGGGTATGGTTTAGGGGTCTTTTCCAACCCCTAAGCCCCTTTTATTGACTTTTGAGGCCACTCAAAAAGTCTCATTTTAACTTTGTGCGAAAATTACAAGTGGTTATCTTGAGTCACCTCACCTCACCTCCACTTAGTGTTTAACCATAGTGTGGGTTGAGTTAGGAGTTTCTAGAATTGCTAGTGGGTAAAAGTAGTTATTGCTCTTTTTGGTGGTTGAGTTTGAGGCTTATTTAGAGGCCCTTCTTGGACTAGTAGAGTTGTTACCCAATCTCTACATTTACAGAGGAGTTTTTTGAAGATTGAAGGAAGGAAGTGGAAACTCTACAGAAAACTTGTTCATTGCCATTACCTCTTTGTGAAGGTAGGAATTCTCATCTCCCTTGTTTAGCTTTCATGTTTGTTTCATGCTTATGCTACCATCTTGTTGTTTTTATGTTTGTATGCTTGTGGATATGTTGGGAAAATTTGAAAACCATGTTATTTTGGATGATTTTCTTTCATGTTTATGTATGCAAATTTTGAAATTTTTCTTGCATGGGTATTTTGGTATTACCCACCCTTGGACAGGGTAGAAGTGACGAATTTTGGAAAGGTCTGTTTAGTTGGACTCCAACCAGTGTAGAGTCTCTTCTCAGGATGAGAAGAGGGAGAGAGGGTAGGGTGTTATAGGCCCCTACCTGTCAGCTCAAACCTCGTATGAGTATGGCATGGTTAAATGGAAGAACGAAAGTTCTTGGTTAATAGCTTTGATTGGGCATCTGATTTGGTGTTGTGCTAAACTTCTCCTGTTGGAAGAATCCACCTTTCCCTAATGTTGATTCATTGTGGATCTCATTATGAAAACCTTGTATGAATATGCATGTTTGAATTGTTCTTGGTCATGATTTTGGTCACCTGATCAGATTTTGTTCCCTCCATGGTTCTAGAAATGTGTTGTAGAAAAAATTATAAATCAATTGATGAGGGTCATGAAGAAAATTCAATTAAATTGTTGAAATTTGGGATTGATATCCTATTGTAAATTGTATTTTAAACTTTTTTGTAAATGGAAACGAAGCTGAGTTTTCTTCCTAGTTCTTTCCCGGTTGAGCCTTTGAATTAGGTTTGCCAATAAAATTGGTGTTTTGAGTATAATTTGGTCATCATGTGATTTAATTGTGATTTAAATTTAGATGGATGAATCTCAAAAATAAGATGGAATTGATGATGTTAAATTTGGTAAAATTTCAAGTTTTCTTTTATGTTGAAAATGAAAATTATGATCATGGATGTAGATTCAGGTTGCATGATTATTTGAATCAACAAGTATTGCATTATTGAATAAAATGGATAATTCATATTCTTAGTATGTTAAGGTTGTAATTAGGCTTTATGGATTTTCATTTAAAAGAAATTATTTACAAAGGTCGAATTATTCCAATTTAAGATTTATAGGAGATCAAATGATTTTAGTATAAATGTTTTAAATCTATTAAAAAAAAAATATACCTTATAAAAAAAAAAAAAAAAAAAAAAAAAAAAAAATATATATATATATATATATACTTGCCTTGTAATTTGTATACTTAGAAAAATTTTCATCAAAAAAAAAAAGTGTGTTGCAAGAGAGTAAAACTCTCTGCCTTTTGTATCGGAGAAGAAATTAAATGGATTTAAACAACAGAGAATATTCCTAAATGATACTTTTTATTTAAAATTTGGAATTAAAAAAAATAGAATAAAATGTATTTTGAATAAATCAAATCAAAAAAAAAATCTAATTTCCTATCAACTAAACTTTATGCAATAACTTTTATAAATATCCCATCTTAGCATTACTTTTCCATCTTCCTTGATGCACATCAGCTTGAAACTATATTTATTTCAAAAGAAAAGTCTTTGTGTCATCATATTGATGATGTCATCCCTATATTACCCCCTTGACCTTGTGCTTGTCACAACTCCTTAGAAAGCGTGGGGCTTTGGGATGAAGATATTAGTTTATGTTTAAAACTTACCTTTTCCCTCATGTCCCATCCCCTTGTTGAAGCGCTCACCTATGGATTAAACCTTGTTATGCTATAGATTCTGCCACCTTGTCCCATCCCTATCTTCCTCCATATCTAGCACTCAGTTTGGGTGGTAAAACATTTATGTTGGGGGGGGGGGAGTTTGCTTATTGTCTTAAGTTTGAAATTGGTGGTCATTTCCTTTATTATTTCCTTTCCCTTGTCTCTGCTCACGTGCCCACAACTTGGGATGCATTTTCCTCCATATTGGGCTGCGTGGGAAGGAGTGTGACTGATGCCATGTTAGTAACATGACATAAGTTGAGGTCTTGGTATACGTTTTGGGTTATGTAGTAAAGTTTGCAAAAATAAATCTGCTTTAAAACTTCATCTCCTCCATGATATCAGCGTATCCTTTTGATGTAAGGACTTGGAATTGCGTGGGGGCCTAGGGAGAGGTGTTGGGGGTCAAATCAACTTGGCTAGTGGCCAAGTGGGATGGTTAGGTTTAGGGTAGAGTAGAGTGTAGGTTAGTAATAGTTAGGTTAGATTATGATGTTAGTTTGTTTGTTGATAAGATTTATTATTAATAGTTTTATTTAGTTAGTTGTTTTAGTAGTTAGTTTTATTTAGTTTAAATTGTAAATTGTTAAGTTATTTGTTTAAATTTTATATATATTTCTTTAGTAATATTAGTTTAATTTCATGTTTTAATTAGATAATTTTAATTTTATTTAAATTGTAAAGTTAAGTTCTATTTAAAGATTAGACACTCATTTTGTATATGGTTAGATCAATTTTAGATTTAGTTAGTTAGTTTAAGTTAAATTAGTTAGTTGTTAGTAAATTAAATTTATGACTAGTGTATAATTCACATTAATAACCTTTAATTTAAGTTTGGGATTAATGTTTTGTTTTTAATTATTATAATTGTTTTAGTTCGTTCTAAGAAGATAAAGTATGAAAGGTTAATTGGCTTTTTGATATAGGATTAGACTCAGGTTTATTTGATTGGATTTTACGATTAATCCAAACCCAATTTCATTTAGATTGTTATTAAAATAATTTTCACATGATTGTTTAAACAATGTAATAACAAATCAAATAAACATTGATATCAATCTAATAATGAAGAACTTCAAAATCCTGACGATGTATTCCTCCACAAGAGTTTTAAACTTAAGATGATGTAGAGAACCTTTACTTAAACTGTAATCAATCATTTCAAACTTAGAGCTTTTTAATTATTAATTATTATTAAAAAAAAAAAATCGTTCTTGCCCTCGTAGTTTGGGCATGACATTTTGGTATCAGAGCCCGTGTTTCAACACTAGGAACCTTAAACCATTGTGCTTCCTAAACATAACTCAACTTTTAATTATGTAGATGCCTCCTGTTACTCATAGCCGGTGAGGCAGAGGTCGTAGGGCTAGGGGTGGTAGAGCAGGGTAGGAGGATGGACCACCTCCACCACCACCACCATCAAACCCAAACCAGGACATTATAGATGCACTTCAGATGTTGACCAGTGTAGTTCAGCAGAGAGTAGTACCTGTAGTTCAACTAGTTCAGCAAATTCCAGTAGTGGAAGCAAAGGGACCCAGAGGAGGCAGGCTTAGAGTCAGAGAGAGGAATAGGATTCCCCCACCGAGGCAGTAAGAGGGTCAAGGTGAACATGAGGAAGAGTCCATACACTAGAGAGGACCCCCATTTGACAGACCTCCTAGACATGTAGGAGATGATATCAGGGAATTGATTCGACTTGGGCCACCACTATTTATTGGTTCCACTGAGGGAACAGTAGCAAAGGCATGGTTATGAAGCCTACAATGGTGCTTTGGGTTACACCCTTATGGGAGTAATCTAAAAGCATGCCTAGCAATTGATCAGTTGAGAGGGGATGCCTCCAACTGGTGACATCAGGAGTAGATCATAGGTGGAGTGAGAATGGACACCCTCACATGGGAACCTATCCTAGAAAGATTCTAGGAGAGGTACTTGTCAGAGCATTTTTGGTAGAAATAGATAGAGGAGTTCCATTCTCTTTATTAGAGAGGCCTTACAGTGGCTCAGTATGAGAGTAGGTTTCTCAAGCTCCTTCCTTATGTGGAATATATGAAGGACGAGAAACTATGGGTGCACCGCTTTATCATGGGTCTGAATTTCTCACTTTAAGGCCCAGTTAGGATGGCCTTCCCTACCACCTTCAAACAGGTAGTGGAGATAGCACTAGTTGCAGAGGATACTCAAGGTAGGCAAGAGTCATGGGATCGGTCTCAGAACCAAAACTCTTCCCAGCAGAAACCCCCTTGGAAAGGGAATCAGAACTATACAGTAGGGTCCTCTAAGGGCTAGTAGTCTCAGCAACCAAAACCCCAGTAGCAACAGTAGCAGAAACCTTCTCAAGGTTATCAGGGCTCCAAGCCAAAGTAGTGGTAGTCACAGGGTCCTAGGCAGGATCAAAAAATATAGGCCCCACAGTCATAGTCAGTGAAGAATCAATAGTCTTCTAGGGGTGGATACAGTGGATCTAGCAAGTCAAGAGGCCCATAGTAGTCTAGGTCATAGGGTACACAATCTTATACTCGCGGGCCATGCTACACTTGTGGTGGCATGGGTCATATAGCAAGGGAATGTCCACAGGGATAGGCATCCAGTGGTTAGAGCAGGGCTTTTTCAGAGCCAATAGTTGGTGACATGGGTAGATTCCATAGAGTTTTTGTAGCGCTTGAAAATTGCTAGGCTGAGCATTAGGCCACAGTTATCGAGGCTACAGGTATTATACAGGGCCGTATGGTTACAGTTTTATTTGATTTCAGGGCTATTGACTCTTTTATATCTCCATTTGTGGTGGAGCGTTGTGAGCTAGTGGTAGTTAGACAAGATGTTAGTTGGGAAGTAGAGTTAGCCTCAGAAGCCAGAGTGTCAGTTAGTTCCATGGTGCAAAGTTGTCAGATGTAGATTGGAGACATGTCCACTAGGACTGATCTACGCATTACCCCTTTAAGTTCTTATGATGTTGTTCTTGGCATGGATTGGCTTTATGCCCACAACACCAAGATGGATTATTGATAGAAGAGGGTGGAATGTGTGGCTAATGATGGTATCTCTAGGGAGATCTTTGGAGTGAAGAGGCTGGTGTCCCTTTGTATGATTTTTTCTATGCAGCTTAGACGGTGCATGCAAAAGGGTTGTCAGTTGTTTTCTATCACTATTAGTGACAGAGAGGAAGATTCAGAGAGGGAGCCATCCCTTGATGATTTTCCAATCCTTCAGGAGTTTGCAGGTGTGTTTCCTTTAGAGCTTCCTGGTATGCCTCCACCTCGAGCAGTGGATTTTCACATAGACCTAGTGCCAGGAGATGAGCTAGTTTTGAGAGCACCATATAGGATGACAATTCATGAGCTTAGTGAGCTAAAGGCTCAATTAGAGGAACTCTTAGAGAAGGGGCATATTCGACCTAGTGTGTCACCTTGGGGTGCGCTAGTGATCTTCGTCAAGAAGAAGGATGGATCACTTAGGTTGTGTATTGATTATCGGCAATTGAACAAAGTGACCATCAAGAACTGATATCCTCTTCCCAGAATCGATGATCTCTTTGATTAGTTGCAAGGTGCTCGAGTATTTTCAAAGATTGATCTGAAGTCGAGTTACCATCAAATGAGGATTGTGGATAATGATATCCCCAAGACAGCTTTTCGTACTAGGTATGGTCACTACGAGTTCACAGTGGTACCATTTGGCCTCACAAATGCTCCAACTGTATTCATGAGCCTCATGAATGGAGTATTTCATACCTTTTTGGATAATTTTGTGGTTATCTTTCTTGATGACATTATGATTTATTCTCATGATGAGAGAGAACATGAAGAGCACCTGAGACAGGTATTGCAAAAGCTGAGAGAGAATCAGTTGTTTGGTAGCTTGTCGAAGTGTGCATTCTTCAGACCCGAGATACATTATTTGGGTCATGTCATATCAGGTGATGGAGTCTCAATAGACCCATCATAGATTGGCTAGCACCCACCAGTGTTACTGAAGTGAGGAGCTTTATGGGGCTAGCAGGATATTACCGACATTTCATTTCAGGATTCTCTTGATTGGCACACCCCATCACATCTCTTCAAAAAAAGGGTAAATAGTACGAGTGGACAAAAAAGTGTGATAGAGTTTTTCAAGAGCTCAAGAGAGCCCTCATGAGTGCACCAATTATTGCAGTACCAGATCCTGTTGTAGATTTTGTGGTGTGCACCGATGCATCTTTAGATGGATTAGGGGCAATCCTTATGTAGGAAGGACGACCTATTTCCTTTGAGTCTAGGAAGTTGAAGACTCATGAACTCAATTATCCTACTCATGACCTAGAACTAGCGGTAGTGGTTCATGCCTTGGTGAGATGGCGACATTTCCTTCTGGGTCATAGATTCGAGCTTCATTCTGATCACCAGAGCTTGTAGTACATATTTTCTCAGCCAAACCTTAATGCTAGGCAAAGAAGGTGGATGGAGTTTTTGTGTGAGTATGATTTTGATGTACATTAAATCAAGGGAAAGGAGAATGTGGTTGTAGATGCCTTAAGTAGAAGGTGCCATGAGCTTTCATCTGTGACTACTTGCACTGACTTGAGAGGGCAGATCTTACAACACTTACCAACTGATGAGCTTTATGCAGAAGTTAGTCAGTTAGTACATTCTTAGAGACACTTGGAAGGGAAGTTTGCAGAGTATTCCTTGGAGTTCAATGGACTTTTGTGTCATAGGGGACGTATGTATGTATCTTCCATTGGGGGTTTGCGTGAGCTCATTGTACTTGAGGCTCACAAAGAACCTTATGCAGCGCACCCCGGTGTTAAGAAGTTACATGCAAATTTGACGTAGTTGTATAATTGGCCAGGCATGAGAGTGCAGATTGCTAGCATAGTTGCGAGATGCCTTGAGTGCCAGAGGGTGAAGGTAGAGCATCATCATCCTAGTGGGCTTCTCCAGCCGCATGAGATTGCAGTGTGGAAATGGGACACTATATCTATCGATTTTATTATTGGTCTTCCAATGTCATCTCGTTGCCATGATGCCATTTTGGTGATAGTTCACACATTGACCAAGGTTTCCCATTTCTCACCCGTGCGTACTACATTCATAGCATGAGACATAGCTCAGGTGTTCTTGTGGGACATTGTTAGACTTCATGGTGTTCCCCGTAAGATTATCTGTGATAGAGACTCATTGTTCACTTCTTCATTTTGGAGAGAGTTGCAGTCAGCTTTGGGCACTAGGCTCAATTTTAGTACAGTGTACCATCCTCAGACTAATGGCCAAACTGAGCGAGTAAATCAAGTTTTGGAGGACATGCTACATATGTACGTGATGGACCATTAGGTCAAATGGGAGGAAAACCTACATCTTTTTGAGTTTTCCTATAACAATGGGCACCATTCTTCCATAGGTATGCCGCCTTATGAGGCCTTGTACGGGAGACCATGCAGGACACCCTTGAGTTGGGATAGGATCGAGGATCAAGTATCTATTGGTCCCCAGTTAGTAAAGAAGATGGAGAAGCAAGTGACCCTGATTAGACAGTGCCTGAGAGAGGCACAAGATAGGCAAAAAAAGTATGTAGATGCGAAGAGGACGGATCGAGAGTATCAAGTTGGTGATAGAGTATTCTTGAGGGTGCGACCACACATGAGTCCAATTCGATTCAGAAAGGGCTCTAAGTTGGCACCCCAGTTTGTTGGGCCATTCGAGATCCTTGAGAGGATAGGACATGTTGCATACCATTTAGCTTTGCCACCTAGGCTATCACGCATCCATGATGTGTTTCATATTTCTGTACTTAGAGGATACATTTATGATGAGTCTCATATTATAGATTGGGATGCTTTACAGGTGGAGTTGGATGGATAGCTAGCACTAGAGCCTATCCGCATTATTGCCCAATGGACCCTAGCACTTCGAGGCTGAGAGCTAGACCAGGTTAGGGTCCAATGGGATTGTTACGATGAGGTCACAGCTTCATGGGAGGATGTAATGCAGATGCGATATCAGTACTCGTACGATATCAGTACTCGTACTCGTACCTTTTTGATGAACTCTAGGAGGAAGTTCATGCCTAGTGGGGGAGGATGTGAGGCCTTGCCCTGACCCATCGTAGCATAGTGATACATTACTATTATTTTGATATTCACGACTCGAGATGTCGAGACATTATCTGATGCACAGAACATACTATACTATTTCATGTTGTGTGATGTTACTTTCAGATATATTTGATGTTTGTCATTTAACGTTTCATGTATATGTATGTTGATGAAATCAGTAAATGTAGGATTGAGACTTTGATTTAAGAGATTTTAAATGGTTAAGAATTAAGCAGGATGAAGAAACCCTTATTGATGTATGTTTCAATTTATGTGGATTTTTGATACGTATACATATATGTACATGTGATTTTATGGGACTACTAATGTGTGCAATGAGTGTGCAAATATTTTAGCCGAGGAACCCTACAAAGGAATAAAATTGATCTCTATGTGCTATTTTGGAAACCTTCTTGTTCGTGATTCACATATTGTATTGTGAGATGTATGTATTTATCTTCCTATGTTCAATGAATGTTAGTGTTTGTAATTATGTTCTTTTAGTGTCGCTTGACACTCATAAATTGGTTATGTTCTTCAGTATGCTGATTAGGGTTAGTTGTGTAACCTTTGGACCCAAGTTGGTTTAAGTTAGTGTCAGTTTGCTAATTGGGTTCTTAATCGAGGTTAGTCATCCTTTAATCTGGATTACTGCTTATCTGCAATGTTAGAGTAGTTAGAAGGTCCTCTTTTATTCCTAAGTTTTGTTTGGCTCTAAACCTTTTTCCTAAGGCTTAAAACATGAAATTATTATACCCAAAGGGTATGGGTATGGGTTAGGGGTCTTTTCCAACCCCTAAGCCCCTTTTATTGACTTTTGAGGCCACTCAAAAAGTCTCATTTTACCTTTGTGCGAAAATTGCAAGTGGTTATCTTGAGTCACCTCACCTCACCTCCACTTAGTGTTTAACCATAGTGTGGGTTGAGTTAGGAGTTTCTAGAATTGCTAGTGGGTGGAAGTAGTTATTGCTCTTTTTGGTGGTTGAGTTTGAGGCTTATTTAGAGGCCCTTCTTGGACTAGTAGAGTTATTACCCAATCTCTACATTTAGAGAGGAGTTTTTGAAGATTGAAGGAAGGAAGTGGAAACTCTACTCAAAACTTGTTCATTTCCATTACCTCTTTGTGAAGGTAGGAATTCTCATCTCCCTTGTTCAGCTTTCATGTTTGTTTCATGCTTATGCTACCTTCTTGTTGTTTCTATGTTTGTGTGCTTGTGGGTATGTTGGAAAAATTTGAAAACCATGTTATTTTGGATGATTTTCTTTCATGTTTATGTATGCAAATTTTGAGATTTTTCTTGCATGGGTGTTTTGGTATTACTCACCCTTGGATAGGGCAGAAGTGACCAATTTTGGGAAAGGTCTGTTTAGTTGGACTCCAACCAATGTAGAGTCTCTTCTCAGGATGAGAAGAGGGAGAGAGGGTAGGGTGTTATGGGCCCCTACCCGTCAACACAAACCTCGTATGAGTATGGCATGGTTAAATGGAAGAACGAAAGTTCTTGGTTAATAGCCCCGATTGGGCATCTGATTTGGTGTTGTGCTTGACTTCTCCTATTGGAAGAATCCACCTTTCCCTAGTGTTGATTCATTGTGGATCTCTTTGTGAAAACCTTGTATGAATATGCATGTTTGAATTGTTCTTGGTCATGTTTTTGGTCATCTGATCATATTTTGTTCCCTCCATGGTTCTAGAAATGTGTTGTAGAAAACATTATAAATCCCTTGATGAGGGTCATGAAGAAAATTCAATTAAATTGTTGAAATTTGGGATTGATATCCTATTGTAAATTGTATTTTAAACTTTTTTTAAAATGGAAACAAAGCCATGTTTTCTTCCTGGTTCTTTCCCAGCTGAGCCTTTGAATTAGGTTTGCCAATAAAATTGGTGTTTTGAGTATAATTTGGTCATCATGTGATTTAATTGTGATTTAAATTTAGATGGATGAATCTCAAAAATAGGATGGAATTGATGATGTTCAATTTGGTAAAATTTCAAGTTTTCTTTTATGTTGAAAATGAAAATTATGATCATGGATGTAGATTCAGGTTGCATGATTATTTGAATCAACAAGTATTGCACTATTGAATAAAATGGATAATTCATATTCTTAGTATGTTAAGGTTGTAATTAGGCTTTATGGATTTTCATTTAAAAGAAATTATTGACAAATGTCGAATTATTCCAATTTAAGATTTATATGAGATCAAATTATTTTGGTATAAATGTTTTAAATCTATTCAAAAAAAAATACACCTTAAAAGAATAATATATATATATATATATATATATATATATATATATATATATATATATATATATATATATATATATATATATATATATATATATATATATATATATATATATATATATATATATATATATATATATATATACTTGCCTTGTAATTTCTATACTTAGAAAATTTTTCATCAAAAAAAAAAGTGTGTTGCAAGGGAGTAAAACTCTCTACCTTTTGTATGGGAGAAGAAATTAAATGGATTTAAACAACAGAGAATATTCCTAAATGATCCTTTTTATTTAAAATTTTGAATTAAACAAAATAGAATAAAATACATTTTGAATAAACCAATTCAAAAAAAAAAACTAATTTCCTATCAACTAAACTTAATGCAATAACTTTTATAAATATCCCATCTTAGCATTACTTTTCCATCTTCCTTGATGAACGTCAGCTTGAAACTATATTTATTTGAAAAGAAAAGTCTTTGTGTCATCATATTAATGACATCATCCCTGCACTACCCCCTTGACCTTGTGCTTGTCACAACTCCTTAGAAAGCATGGGGCCTTGGGATGAAGATATTAGTTTATGTTTAAAACTTACCTTTTTCCCCATGTCCCATCCCCTTGTTGTAGCGCTCACCTATGGATTAAACCTTGTTATGTTATAGATTCTGCCACCCTGTCCCATCCCCATCTTCCTCCATATCTAGCACTCAGTTTGGGTGGTAAAACATTTATGTTGGGGGGGGGGGGAGTTTTCTTATTGTCTTAAGTTTGAAATTGGTGGTCATTTCCTTTATTATTTCCTTTCCCTTGTCTCTGCTCACGTGCCCACAACTTGGGATGCATTTAGTTGTTTTAGTAGTTAGTTTTATTTAGTTTAAATTGTGAATTGTTAAGTTATTTGTTTAAATTATATATATATTTCTTTAGTAAAATTAGTTTAATTTCATGTTTTAATTAGATAATTTTAATTTTATTTAAATTGTAAAGTTAAGTTCTATTTAAAGATTAGACACTCATTTTGTATATGGTTAGATCAATTTTAGATTTAGTTAGTTAGTTTAAGTTAAATTAGTTAGTTGTTAGTAAATTAAATTTATGACTAGTGTATAATTCACATTAATAACCTTTAATTTAAGTTTGGGATTAATATTTTGTTTTTAAATGTTATAATTGTTTTAGTTTGTTCTAAGAAGATAAAGTATGAAAGGTTAATTGGCTTTTTGATATAGGATTAGACTCGGGTTTATTTGATTGGATTTTACGATTAATCCAAACCCAATTTCATTTAGATTGTTATTAAAATAATTTGCACATGATTGTTTAAACAATGTAATAACGAATCAAATAAACATTGATATCAATCTAATAACGAAGAACTTCAAAATCCTGACAATGTATTCCTCCACAAGAGTTTTAAACTTAAGATGATGTAGAGAACCTTAACTTAAACTGTAATCAATCATTTCAAACTTAGAGCTTTTTAGTTATTAATTATTATTAAAAAAAAATAAAAAAATTTTGTTCTTGCCCTCGTAGTTTGGGCATGACATTTTTTAAATTTTCAAGTAACGTATAGAATTCACCACCTAATCCACCAAACCCTCTATGGGATCAACCTAAAAACCCTCAAAATTAAAAACAACCACTTCCACAACCTCCACCAATCCAAAGACCTCCTCCAAGATTCCAAGAAAATATGATAAATAAAATTGAAAGAGGTAAAATGGAGTTAGAAATAATTGTTAGGAGGTTGAAGGGTTCACTTCATACTAATCATGTTAGGGCATTATTGGCACAATCCCTTAAGACCATTATGGTTCACATAGCATCTGTTAGTGGTCAACCAAATCTATTGCATAATAAAAGAGAAGAACAAAAATTATATTACGCTCATAAATTATTGTATGAAGATGTAAAAAATACACAGATTAGCAAAGTTGACATATGGTTTTTGTTTAAAAATCATGGAGAATAAAACACATTAAAAACTACAACTAAAAGGTTTCCCATCCATTGATGCATTCATGAAAGCATAAAAATAACTTTTGGGATAGATGGTGGATGGTGTTTGATGTCACTCCTTGTAACAATCATGAGGTTCCAAAGTATTTCTTAAACAAATTATATTTTGAGTTTTTCCTTAGGGTGATCCTCAATTCTTCTAATATTCTTCCTTCTCAAGGTAGAGGTGGGGGATCATCATTTGATAGGAAAGGGGCACTTTGTGACCCTAATGTTGTTATGGCACTTGTTCACAAGCCAAAAGTGAAGCATGTTACTATTCCTACTATTGTGAAGGAACATGTAGAGGTTGACACTCTAGGAACTATTAGAGATTTGACCCAGAGCCTCATTTATTGTGTCTCTCCTTTGGTTAAGGATGAGCCTCGTTATACTAGTGGTCACATGTGCATGTCATGTGGAACTCTATGCACATTTGGAACTTGTAGGAGAATGGATGAAGATACAAGGATGATGGCAGATGACTTCCTCAATGCCACATTTGGCATTGATACACAAGTAAATATAAATAATTATATATTAAGCTCTTTTGATCACATTTCATATGTACATGAATGAATAATAAATTACTATGTCTTGACATTGTTCAAAAATCAGGGCTAGAGTGTTGCTTTCACTAGCATTGATCCCCTGACCTCATTTTACACATCAATGACTCCACAGGTATGTATCAATGTATTCATTTAAATTAATACATCTATTTATAATGTAATAATATCAAAGGTTAACTCAAAACTTGTATCAATGTGGATTAGTTGTGTTGGACCATCAACTTTCACATTGGACTCTGTGCATGGGCACGATACACCTAAGATAGAGGTATATTCATTTTCATGCTAGTATTATTGAATTAAATATATTTATTTTATAAGTAAATGAATAAATGAATAAATGAATAAATTACTTATTGTCTTATTATATGATCATATATAGAGTTAGAGTGGTCATGATGACAGTGATTTAGGGTCACTTGGCTTTTAGACGAGTTCATTTCCCCCAGAGGTATATATATATTCTAATGCATTTTAATTTGTATGTCTATAGTATATTATTTTTCACATTAATGTGATTAATTTTTGATGTCTAATAGATTTACATACATGTGCAATCGGTAAATGTTGCACCTTTAGGATTGACACCACATTAACGACATGGTGTTGCATTCACAAAGGTACTCAAATATTTTAACTGATATTGTGGTATAAGAAAATATGTAATCTTGATAACTACATTTGATTCTTACATTGTATCATTTTCAACTAATGACATTAGATAATCCTCCACATTTTCTTCACTGTATTGATTAGGGAATCACTACTATTGTTGCTAGTTCCAAGCCATTGATTGAGATATGAAAGAGTTTTCATTATGATTTAGTTAGTATTGAAATTAGATATGATATTCATAAGTAAAATTGAGTGATACCTTTGATGATTGTTGTAGGGTCTTAGTACTCTCGATCATCTCCATGCCCTTGAGGTGGATGTAAATTAGGATTATTAGCTAGCAGTAAGAAAATATTCTATTTTATGTGTATGTATATTTAATTTCTCTATATAATAGTTATTGATTCACATATACTTTTGATTGTAATAGGTTGAGTTACAAAGGAGTCTAGGCCAACATGATAGTGAAACTTTTAGGAAGACCCCATCATCTACAACAACTCCCTTTTCATGGCAATCAAAGAAAGCCAAGAATTTGTTTTCTTCCTCTAGTGAGAAAGAGTAGATATCTAGGGATGTATATTTTTTGCTTATAAGGCATTATTGGACATACATTTTGTATATTATTTTTTATGTATGTCATTTTTAATATATTTTTCATGTCTAACATTATTATTAATATGGTTGTCATGTTTCAGATTATTGATGTATGAAATTATATGACATTATTGAATATTGACATTATTAGACCTAATGGAAACAACTTTGAGTTTTTTTTATCACATTGGATTTGATGCTTTTATTATGGGATTAGTTGATTGGAATTGAAGATTTGATAATTTTGAATTTTAAGATGTAATATTTGGGCAAATCAAGAAATTTCATAATGCATATTGTGTTAGACCTATCAGAATGTTTGTGTGTTTAGAGATCAATAGTCTACAAAGTTTAGTACCTTTATGTTGGCTAAGCTCTTTGTTGAAATTTGTGTCTAGTGCTACATGAATGGTTTGAATCAATGGTGGATGTCACTCTCTTGTTTTAAATTCCAATGTTATGCATGATTCCATATTTTGCACATGTTTGAGTAAGGGAGATCAATTCCATTTCTTTCAATTGTATTTGAAGGTGATTAAATAAATACTCTTCAAAATTTAGCTCTATCATCAATGTTGATTCACTGATCATCACATTTTACCAAATAATTTGGATGCATTATCCATGACTCCTTAATTTCCTTGGAGAAATTTGTCAAACATTTTGCAACATGTCAACTCCTCTTCGATATAGTTCATGTTCTTTGAAGGTATTTTTCCAAATAGGTTATATTCTTTGTATATTTCCACATGACAATTAGTCATGGTGTAATTCTCACTAGCTCTTGGGGACACCTAGGTACAACATGCACGAAGGCATTCTTGGTGCTTAGTGAGCAAAATGAGGAGTTCCCTAGAGTTTACCTTGCCAAATGGACATAACAAAGTTGATGGAATGGTCCCATGAGAAATGGACTGAAAGATGCTTCAAAAAGAAACTTTCCACTTCACAAAAAAGAAAGATTTTATGTCAACTAAAATGTGTTCTCTAAAACCAAACTATGAGAACCATCAAAAAATGGAGCTACAAACCACTTACACCTTGGGAACACCTTACTTGTGCACTTCACAAAAATTTGGTAATCATTACGAGGCCCAAGATATCACCCTTCAAAAAAAATTTCTTGGTTTTCCTTAGTACATCTTTGGGACACCTATGTATGACATGTATGAAAGTATTCCCCTTGCTTAGTGAGAAAAATGGGATGTCACCTAGTGTTACTAAACCAAGCAAGCCTAATGGGGCTGATGAAATGGTCTCATAATGAATAAATTGAAAGATGCTCCATTTATTATCTTTCCACTATGCATAAAAGAAAGGTTTTGTGTCAATTGAAATGTGTTCGTCAAAACTAAATCATGAGAACCATTAAAATATGGAGCTACATGCACCAACACCTTGGGAACACTTTACTTGTGTACTTCATAGAACTCTGATAATTGTCACGAGGTCCAAGATATTTCCCTTCAAAAATCACTATTTGGTTTGACTTAGTGCATCTTAGAGACATTGAGGTATGGCATTCATGAAAGCATTCCCAATGCTCAATGAGTGAAATAGGATGTCCCCTAACATTTACCCAACCAACCAAGCCAAAGGGAGGTTACAAAATTGTCCCACGATAAACAAATTTAAAGATTCTTGATTTAGCAAATTTTCATTGTGCATAAAAACAAGATTTTGTGTTAACTGAAATGTGTTCACCAAAACCAAATAATGAGGACCATTTAAATACAAAGCTACACACAATTACACCTTGAGAATAGCTTACTTCTACACTTCATGAAACTTTGACAACTGTTACAAGGTCCAAGATATCACCCTTAAAAAGTTGTTGTTTGGTTTGACTTAGTGCATCTTGGGGACACCTAGGAACAACATGCTTCAAAATATTCCCAATGCTTATTGAGTGAAATAATATGTCTCCTAGAATTTATCTAGCTAACCAAACCTAACACAGTTCACATAATTGTCCTAGAAGAAATGGATTGAAATATTCTCAATTTAGTAACTTTCCACTCCACAAAAAAGAATTTTTTTGTGTCAATTGAAACCTGTTCACCAAAACCAAACCGTGAGGATCATAAAAAATGGAGCTACATGCACTTACACCTTGGGAAGACCTTACTTGTAAACTTAATGGAACTTTGGTAACTATCAAGAGGTCCAATGCATCACCCTTCAAAATTTTGTGTTTGGTTTAACTTAATGCATCTTGGGGAAACCTAGGTATGACATGTATGAAAGCATTCTTGATGCTTAGTGAGAAAAATGGGATGTCCTCTAGTATTTAACTGCCCAACTAGACCTAATAGAGCTAACAGAATGGTCTCACAATGAATGGATTGAAAGATGCTCCATTTAGCAACTTTCCACTATGCATAAAAGTGAGAAGTCAAAATAACCTATCCTAATATGAATGATGGATTTATTTACATATGAAAGTGAAATGAATGTCTTTATATCAATGCAATGAATGTGTTTCAAAAATCTACAAAATGGAATCTTGATTGCAAAAATTACAATAACATTCATCTATTTATATTAATGATATGAATGTCTATTTACAACTTAGCTCTATATAAGGCACTAGTAGGAAAGAGCTAAGGGGAGAAAACATATGGTATTTCGCAAAAAATCTATGGCATTTATAAACATTGTTAATAACATTATTTTTTAATTACATATAATCCAATGAACCATCCAGATCTGCTCTACCCTTTATTGTCTCAAGTATTGCCTCATCATCCAACTCGTGAACCTTTCAAAGAGTCTTATTATGTTGTTTTCCTCCATATTTTATCAAGTAAACATTTGACACAATGACAAGTTCGAATAATGAATAATCTTCCTCTTTGTTTGCCAATCCTCAAATAACAAAAAGCTAGGGTTCTTCATACCATATTGTCTAAGTCATGTGTCAGTTACCACCACTAAACCTATATGGTATTCTAATCCTTCACCATCTATAACTGAGTTATCCAATTTATATTTTTCCTAGACAAAATGACACAAATAATAATCTATCCCTTCTTCTTTTTCTTCATGTGTAAGTACATGAAAAATATGACCTATAATGATAGAAATATAATGTACTCATTAATTCACCAATTAGTTGGCTAAAAGTATAAAGTTACATATTAAATTTACATTGATATATATATATATATATATATATATATATATATATATATATATATATATATATATATATATATATATATATATATATATATATATATATATATATATATATATATATATATATATATATATATATAACCTAGTTGGACTAGATCATTTACAAGGAGTTAAATTAAAATGATGATTCCATCTCTTACATTTTCAATGCTTGTGGTAGATAATGGGTGTTGTCTGGAAGTAAAACTCATAAATTCCATTCATCCACCAATTCAGTCAACTTTCATCCATCCCAATATTCTTTTGAACATGATGGAGAAAAGCCTATCATTTTTCATGTGTAGATACTACATGATCCTACACTAGAGCTTCTAAAAGAGTGTAACTCACTTGATCCTATCAGTTTACAACAATCCTCATATGGTGCAATGTTAATATTATCTATCAACAAAAAAAAATTCAAACTATAGGCTTGCCTTCATTACCTGGAACCATTGTAGTGACACACTAGACAATGATACTTTTTTGTGTCTGACAATGTTGCTCCATATTTGTACTTTAATTATTCACTAGCTAAGGCTCTTTTGATACATGTGCCTACACCATTGTTCTCTCCCTTTCAATGACCAACCTCTGTTAAATTCCAAATATACTAGATACTAGTAAACCTATTCATCCATCACAACTAATAAATCATTCATGCATTCTTGAATTGAGATGCACAATTGTTTGACCAAATAATGTGTTGACAATATGGTATGCCCTTTTTAGCCAAATTGACATAAGCAATTTACAAACTCTATAGAATGTAATCAATCATTACTAATGTAAAATGGTACTCCCTCAATATCTACTTGTCCTCCTCTATATTTGTAGGTGAATGGATGAATGTTGTATAATACTTTGCTTGCACCCCATTTTGTGGTTGTAGTGTGTAATTCTCTGTGAAGTTCACAAGTGAAACAATGATATATAGTGCAAATGTGTCCATGCACAACTTAAATTCTAAATCCATCCATTACACCCTATGTGTATGTCTTGCATACTCATAAATGATTTTTTCACAAAATATCTTCATGAACTCATACGCTAGAATATTTTCAATCACTAAATTACATCTTTTACCCTCTTTCCCATCTTTTAGAGTCTATATCATAGTATTATATTTTCCAAAATCTATTATTTCATTGCCAATTGCATGTGTACTATCCATATGTCAAAAAGTTGATAAACATCACAAACCAACATAATTGAGGCATGTACCATTCAAGCGTGAAAACCTATGAAATAATTGACCATCCCCTCTTTCACATAGAATGGTAGAAGTGAATTATCTTTAGGATCTAGGTGGCTCATTTATGTTACACTCCTACATAACAAAGCTAGAATGCAAAAACATGCACATATGCCTAAAAACATCAAAAACCTACAACAAAAAGTTGTGTGTGTCTATGATTTATCTTAGAATATTTTTTTTTATCCATTTCAAAATATCTTTGGCTAATTTTAATTTGAGGATATATACCATTAAAGTTCACAAAGAGTTGTTTCTGAGTTGAATCCAAAAAATGTTTTGTATGTGAATCACAGTTGTCACTACCAATCCTTCTTCTTATCTCATCTCTTTGATTAGGTTAAAAATTTGTGTTATTCTTTCAAAAATGTCCAATTAATGATTTCAAAGCTTCACTAATTTCTTTATCATTCCATGGTAGTCTAGCACTAAATATCCATAACTCTTTTTTTGTTGGATCTTGCACTCTTTCTCACCTTCTAATGACTCTGAATAGAGTACCTCTACCTATTTGCATTATTTTTCTTGTGCTCCTAATGATCTTTCTTCATTTGTGTGCTTACTATTTTTGGTCTAAGTACACATCTTGTGATATTACTATCTTTTTGTGTGACATAGAATCCACTTTTTTATATGCCCTCATTAGATTCTTTCCAATATTTATTTCATTTGACTCATCCTTTGTTCTTAACCCAAGTATCTTCATGATGGATCTAAATTTAAAATTCCTCATCATTTTAACCAATAATTGACATCTTCCTATCACATTTAATTCTTTTGAGAATAATCTCCACATGTGATTAACTTTTCTTTAACAAGTACACTTTGGAATCTTATCGGGCATTGATTACAAAATATACATGTCATTATCAATTAAATATATTGGCTTTCTACAATGAATTGTAGAAGGTTCTCTAATCTCTTTAGTGTTCTCAAAATTTTGAATATCAACATAATTGTGCATGAGTTACATACCTTCAATCGAAGATGTTGTGCCTTGGCAATAAGATGTGAAAGGTGGAATATCCCCTAGGTGGTATGTTGATGTTATGCCTTCAACATGACATGATGGAGTGCACACACCATCCAATATAGAACATGGTGTCTCTTTAAAATGAGATTATGATGTGACTCCAATATTGGAAGATTGCACACCTTCACAATTTAATTATCTTGTTGATCGTAAGAGTCTCATTCGTTCTCTTTGTCTTTCCAATTCTATATCTTTGTTTCTTTCCCTTGGTTGTTCTTGTTCCTCTTCCAAAGCCATATTTTTATTAGCTGATTGTAATTTTCTTTGTTCATGTAGTACTCTCATTTTTCCCTTTTAATTGCCAAATTCCTCTACATCTTTTTCAGTGTTTCAATTTTTGGTTTCTTCCTTGGCATGATGATGATGTATACATGTCAAATCATTCAAACATACAGATTAATTTTTTTTCTAAACATCAAATCATACAAACATAAAAATTGTACAATGATGTATATAAATACAATATTATATAACTTGCCAAATCAGAATACAATTTGTCTCTATAATCACAATATACATTTAAATTTTACTCCACTAACCTCAAATATGCTGAAATTTTGATTAATAGTTGAAACAGTGTAGAAAACGGTTGATTTTGGTACTTCCAACACCAAGAATAGTCTTTTGTGACTTCCAATACTATGAAACCTTCATTTCTGTCATAAAAATAGAACAAAACATGCTTCACAATGGACAATGTGGGCTTCTCTCAATAGCCACATTATTATTTAAGCTATTTTTTGTGTGTCTACATAGCATGATTGTGCTATAGTGTGATTGCATTATGTAAATACACCTTTTTCATCCCTTCCTTTCCATCCTATCCCATATAGGTCTTCCTATGCCCTTCTCTCTCCTTCCTATACCATTATCTCTCTCTCTCTCTCTCTCTCTCTCTCTCTCTCTCTCTCTCTCTCTCTCTCTCTCTCTCTCTCTCTCTCTCTCTCTCTCTCTCTCTCTCTCTCCCTCCCTCCCTCCCTCGTTCTCTCTCCCTCCCTCCCTCCCTCCCTCTCTCTCTCTCTCTCTCTCTCTCACTGTATTTGTTCCTCTCCATCATATCCCCTCTCTGTGTCTCTATATATTATTCATTTGTTACATGTCTCTTCCTATCACCTTATCTACCTCCTCCCCTCTCTTTTATCTATGTAAGATATTCTTAGTAGAATGTATGCCCTATTATTTATATAGAATGTAAGCCCTATAGTTTGTACACACTTCATAATGCATTCAAATTTACCAAACCTACGAATTTGATTTGCATTGGAGATCCAACCCAAAAGTTTGATCATTTTATACTAGTCTCAAATGTGATTTTTAACAAGCATACTAAAAATACATATTTTTTCTTACATGCTCTCCATCTAGTTTTACTGTGCTTGAATACAGATAAAATTAGGTTACATGATATTCTAGATCTCTTTGTTAGCTATGTAACCATATAATTTATTTTGAATTTATACTATTTTAAGCCTTTCAACTCTAAATTTTTTTTCAATGCATTTACATTTTCTCTCTAAAACCAACATGTAGTGTTTGGGGGTTAGATTTTAGCTCCTTTGTCCAATTTTGCAACAAGTTATTCATTTTGAAACTAGACTCTATTCTACACACTTTAAAAAAAGCATTTATTTTTAATTTTTTCTCAATGATTTGTAGGGGAACACATAGATATTTAACAATTTTTGGATGTGATCACTTAAAAAATTTCCAAAAAAAATTATGATTTTAGGGGGATCACGTTTCACACTAGGGGGATCACGTTTCACACTATGTTATGTTTTTACTAAAAAAATAGTACCACTTTCTATGGACCCCTTTTTTGAGGACCCTAAAATCCACCATTTTCATTAAAAAAATTAGTAGTTTAGAAACTAGATTTAGAGGGCTATAACTTTTTTTTTAGTCATATCCTTAAATTTTTATTATAACTATCTTCAAAATTATCATCAAAGTTCAAAAATTATTGATTTAAAAAAAAAAGTGGTATCTTATTCCCCCATTTTGGTACCACAACTATGTGTACCTACCCTATGGAAGGGGAGGAGATCCATAGGCTATGAAAGATATCATCTGATCTTAAAAAGGGCCAAGATGATGACATACTAATCATAGAACTAGGGAAGGCTACAAATAATCTTAGTTGAGAGCATAGCCATTGTCATCAAAAGGAAGGGCAAGGGAAATAGAGGAAGATATGACCAATAGTTTCTTCCTCAGACTCATTAAAAGAGCACCTACTAGGGCCATGGAAACTAAACTTTCTAAGTCTTTCCTTTGTAAGGACCCTCTGGTGGAGAACTATCTATGAGAAAAACCCAACTTTAGGAACGTAAAACTTCTCCTAGTATAATCTAAGAGGAAGAAGAATATTTGAAAATACTTGATGAGATTCCAAAATCCTATAACCCATTTTTGAGCTATACTCTCCATTAATGTTTCCATTCCAAATAAGCTAATCCTTACCTCCCTTGAAGGAAAACTTACTCAAATGAAGAATTAATTGAAGGAGATTTTTATCTTCCAAGGGCATATCCTTAGAATCAAAGTCTTTCTATTTCCAGTTTAGTCCATCTTCCTCAAAGATCACATAATCTCTTACCATAGTGCCCCATTTGGATTCCAAATAGATCTTAGTGAGATGAAGGGATGAATAGAGGGCTAGGGCCTTATATCCTCCCCATCAATCATGCTAGAATAGAGAATCCCTACCATCCCCAAGATTCCAAGTTAGTTTATTCTAAATAATAGGTTCAAGCATTTAAGTAAGAAATTCTAAAATCTTGAGCCTTTAGGAGGATTAGCTTCTCTAAAAAAAATGTCCAAATACTTGGAAGTAAGGAATTTTTGTGTCAAGGTCTTGACCCATTTTAGGTTAGGTAACTTGATCATCCTCCATATTAACATAGCTCCTAAAGTTTTCCCTTGAAGTTTGATATTCTTAATCCATGCTCCCCCCTAATTCTGTAGATATGAAAACTTGATCTGAAGAAAGTAGGGAAATATTTATTTTATCTACCTTTCCTTGCCATAAAAAGGACCTAAGATAATAATTGATCTCAATCTATTTACCACTTTCAAGATCCATATAGGAAAGTTGATATATTGGTTTTGCTAACAAGACAAAAGAAACCATGGTCTTCCTTCCTTTAGAAGAGAGCCACTTGCCCTTCCAGTCTACCATTCTTATTTTTCAATTTCTCTATGAGAGGATCCCAAAGATGTGAAAAATTATGACCATAGTTTAGGGATAGGCCTAAATATTTACAGGGCAATCTGCCCTTATTAAAATCCAAAATACCATAAATTTGATCCACCATGTGCCAAGTTAGTATTAAAGAAGAAAATGTATGCCTTTTCTTTATTAATCTTCTTCCCTGATACTTCGGTATATTTGTACAGGCTGTGTTTCAAGGCTAAGGTCTCCTCTATTGATCTTCCCCTCTTTAACATGGTATCATTGACCAAATAGTGATTATTGGTGGGTTCTTGGTTGCTAGTAATCAAGAAAACCTTTATCTCCCTTAGGGACCTATCCCAAGAGATTGATCTTCCCAATGCATCTTTCATTAGAATAAAGAGGAATGGGGAAATAAGGCCCCCTTTCCTTAGTCCTCGAGAGATACTGAAAAAGCCTACTTGAGTTCTTTCAACTAGAATATATATTTTTGGTGTTGAATTGACTTCAAAAATTAATTCTATCTTTTTTTTGGAGAAACCATATGCTTCTATAAATTTGCAATAAAATTGCCAATCTACATTGTTGCATGCCTTGTTAATATCTAACTTGATAACCATACTAGGAGTCTTGTTATTTTGGGCTTACTGAATAGCTTCTTGTGTTATGATAATGTCATCATATATAGATCTACTTGGAACAAAAATTATGTGTTCCTCACTAATGAGGAAAGATAAAACTCTTCAAAATCTAGAAGCCAAGATCTTGGTAAAGAGTTTATAAAGAGCAATAGGTCTAGATTCATTAAAAGTTTCCATGCTTTCATTTTTTGGGATAAGAGGAATGAAAGTATTATTAACATCACACAACAATTTTCCAGTGTTCTTAAAAACCTTCCAAGGCCTTTGTTATATCATCTCCAATAAAGTCTGAGTACTTCTAGAAGAAGAAGGTAGGAAATCCATTTGCTTCCAAACATTTATCCAGATGCATTGGTTTAAGAGATGATTCAACCTTTGTTTTAGATATTTTCTGTAGAAGAAGCTTATTTTCTTCTTTCTATACAAGTTTATGAATGTTTGAAATAATACCTTTCTATGTAGATAGGTCAGGACTAATCTCACTATTGTAGATTCTCTTAAAGTAAGAGATTGCCTCTAAGCTAATTTCATCAAAAGAGTTCTTTGTACTCCCATCCACCCATTTGATATTCATGATTTGATTCATCATCCTTCTCTATTTTGAGCTATTATCATAGAATAGTGTATTTTTACCACCTGCCTCCAAAAAAACCTCCCTTAATGTTTGCCTCCAAAAACAAAATTCTTTGGCAAGACTTATTCATACTATTGCATAAGCTTTTTCTCTTCCAACAACTAAGATTCTCCCGTCCCATGCTCTAAAACTTCATTACTAAGGGATTCCAATTTTTCCTCCAGAGTAAGCTTAGGCTCAAAGATATTACCAAAGAAATTTGAATTCCACTCCTTAAATTTATGTTTGATAACTTTTAGCTTACTTAAAACTTGGAATATTTTGGAACCCAAGACTTTGGTTTCCTTCCACCATTTTTTGATTAATTTAAGATAATTTTTATCTTTGAGCCACATTTCCTTGAATTTGAAAGGGAAATTATTTGGGTGTTTGTTCTCTAAGATTTGAGCTCAACATGAAAGTGATCCAATCTTGAAATTGGTTTCATTTCATAATGAAATGAAATAGGAAAATTTGAGAAATAGACATAAATAAGCAATATATGGGTAAGTGCACCAAGTTGTGGTGCCAAAAAGATGACACCTTTTTATTTCTTTCTAGTTTTGAAAAGCGCATCTGCACTATAGTGCGCATGTGCTATGGCTTGGGTATGCCAAGTCATAGCACATATGTGCTATAGTGTGTACGCACCAAAGCACGTTTGCGCTTTTCAAAAAAAATTACAAAGCATGTACGCACTATTTAGAAGTAAATTTAAAAGGCTTTAAATAGCACATGCGTGCTATAGTGCGCATGCACTATAGGGAACACACACTATTCAAAGCTTTGCATTCTAGCAAGCCTAGTGTTTTGTTTTTTTTGGGGATCCAACCCAAAGCTTTGGAGTCTATAAACTAGTCTGAGACGTGTTTTGCTGCAAACATACAAAAAATGATTGATTTTTCTTGTGTGCTCTCCTTCCAGTTTCTTCATGGTTGAGCATCGATAAAATTAAGTTACATGACATTGTAGGTCTCTGTGTTGGCTACGCAACCATATAATTTATTTTTTATTTGAACTATTTCAAGCCTTCCATCTATAATTTCTTTTGAATGTATGTCCATTTTTTTTCAAAAACCAACATGTACTAATTGGGCTATAGATTTTAGCTCATTCATCAAATTTTGTAACTTAGTTTTTTAGAAACTAGACTCCATTCTACACACTTTGAAAAAAAGAAGTTTTGATTTTAGATTTGTTTTCAATCATTTCTAGGGGGAGCATACATATATTTCACATTTTTGGGATGTGTCTGATTAAAAAATTCATTAAAAAAAAATACACATTATAAAATTACCTGAAAAATCTGGGATAAACTACATAGTGTTAGGTAACTTTTGACTGGAGTGATTAAATAATTTTTAAAAAACAGTTAAAATTTTAGAGGGGCCACATTTTGTACTATGTTATGTTTTTTTGGAATAAACAGTACAACTTTTTGTGGGCCCCTCTTTTGAGGACCTAAAACTAAACCATTTTGGAAAAAAATTAGTAGTTTAGAAACTAGGTTCAAAGGACTATGACTTTTGTTTTTGTCATATCTTAAAATTTTGAGTGTAACTATCTTCAAATTCTTGTTGAATTCCAAAAATTGCTAATTTCAAAAAAAAGGTGTCCACTTATACCCCCCTTTTGGCACCATAACTTAGTGCACTTACCCATATATAATCTTTGTACAATATTTCTAAAACCTTTCCTTCAATTATTGTAGGTAAAGTCATCATTTGAACATTTTAGTTCTATTAAACCTATCCTTTTAACCTATCCTTTTAACCCACTCACAAAATTCATTGGATGTCAGGGAGAGGGAATTGCTACCCACACAATTTTGAAAGGGATGGAGGATAGTATTGAAATCCCCTCCTAGAATGCATAAACCTTTCCATTATAAATTTAGCCACTCCTCTAGTTCCTTGCATAACCTAGGTTTATCTTGATTATTGATTAGAGCATATATATTAAACAACCTATAATGTATATTAGATCTTATACCTTTCACTAAACCACATATCTAGTTAATATGGAATTATAAGGAAGAAATAGAGATATTTCTTAGGTCCCATAATAGAGAAATCCCACCCAAGGTATCTTTTGCTAGGCAGTCCTTTACCTCCCTCTACGTAGAGACCTCTTAAATTTACCCATCTCTTCGCTAGTTAATTTTATTTTCTTATTAGAGGCATTGAGGTCCCTAACATTCCATGTAATGATATTCATGGTGCTACAAGAAGGACCTTCCCCTTCCTTGCATGAAGAAAATTGATGATTTTAAGCTTCATTAGGATAAAACCATGGATAGAAATAACAATTACATGCAAATATAACTAATATTAAAAAATATTTAATTGCACAAAAGAGAACAGAAGACACCAAGATTTAACATGGTTCACCCAAAACCTAGGCTACGTCCACCAAACAACAAGTCCGATATTATTATGATCCAATGATTACAACTTGATTACAATTTGTAATCCTTTACAACTCAATACTGCAACAAGAAGCAATTTTTGCATCACACACTATGAAAAACCTCTAACACTAAGCTTTGTTATACAAGTATTTTTATCACTTTAGGGTTATAATTATTTATTACATGTCAATCCAAAATCTTGATAAAATAGGGCCCAATTTTTTTGAAGTATGTAGATTACTTCCTTGATCAATCATCGCAAACTAACAATCTCCCACTTGAGGACTAATCAGGCTCCACACTAGACAAAAACTTGACCCTTGCATAGCACATCTTTTTATTGCAATTCTTACAAGAATTTCCATAAACTTTTGCACAATTAGGAGCCTGTCTACTTGGAAGGGAGTCTCCTAAACCCAGAGGGCCTAGATTATCCATGGCTAACTCCTCTTGGTTCTTAAATCATAAGACTTCCTTATGAGTGGAAGGTAGTATTTCCTCTTCCTTTTGATCTTCTTCCAAAATCTTAGAAAGCATAATAGATTTTTGTAACTTCACTTCCTCGTTATTACATATCACATCCAAAAACTGATTCATTAGGTCATCCATTAGCATATTGTTAAGGGTTTCAATCAACATATTGCCGCCTTCTTCTTTTCATTCCAAAGTTTCACATGGGACTTTATTAGGTCATCAATTAGCATATTGTTAAGGGTTTCAATCAACATATTGCCTTCTTCTTCTTTTCATTCCAAAGTTTCAGATGGGGCTTTATCTGGAAGGAAGGATTGAGTAGCTGAACAATTCCTCATCCTCCTCTAAATCCTAAATAATTTTAGCTGCTTCCTTAAAGGGGGTTGAGTGTAAAGATGCCTGTGGCAAGGGGCATTCTTTCACCTCATTTTCTAGTTTAATGATTAGTGATTTTAGACAGAGAGAGCATTCCCTAATCTCCTTTTCTTCCAAAGCATCTACTAAGTAAACTAAGAAACCGCCACCCTTTTCATTAAGTGAGATATGAATATCTGGATTGGCCCCAAGGTGAATCTGATTGCAAACAGCTTGAGGTAAAGAAACAACTGATTCTAGTTCTGATCTGAAGAGACCTTCAATGAGTCATGGCTTGATAGAGATAAATTTACCATTTATATTGATATCTAGAATTTTAAAATCAATAACATTTGCATCTACTTTAACTATAATAATTAGACTAAAGAAAAGCATATTAGTTTCTATCATTGCTACAAAAGATCCTAATGAATGACCAGAAATTCAATAGAAAGATTGGGAAGTAGAATAGCTTTCTCTACTTCGAAGTTCATTGATTTATTAGGATCGAAGAAAGGAGTCTATTCTAATTTTTTTAATGGGTAATCATTCAAAACTAGGTTTCCTCTTACAGAGTTTATATCTTAAATCTAAGATATCACAGCCAAAAGTGTGAAATAATTTTCTATAATTATTAAGTTAACATGCTTACCTGAGAGTTTTTAAAGCCAACTTGCTACAGAACACACGTCCAAATCTGGACTTTGGACTCTCCCATCTGGCAAATAATCGCATATCCTAGCATCTGCGTTGAACATATTTTACTGACTATTTTGATAAACAGATATCCTCTTCTTTCATATTTCTCTCCTTGATTTGCAGCTATCAAAGGTCGCTGAGCTGGGGACTCCTTCCTTCTATGGTTTCAGGAAGACAGGTTTGGTCAAGATTTATTATCCACCACTTCTACATTCTGGAGGGGGCTGAAGGAGTTAGACTATTTCCCTGATCACCTGTTTCCATTACCCATAGGAAATGTAGCTCAGATTTTATCAATGAATCCTCACTTGGAGCAATATGTACAATGGTTGGCTCTAATATGTAAATCTGTGAAATGACTACAATGATTGAGGGTGATAATTGTTTTTGTTATCAAAGAATTACAGTTGGACAGTCACAATCGGGGTTACTGGATTAGAGGTAAGAGATTATATGAGGATCTCCAATTGTCAGATCTGACTTGGATTACAGTACAGATTGAGTACAAATTGAGTCTCTGCAGATTGTGGCTTCAATTTTTTAATAATGAAAACTCCTCCTATGCTGAGTTGATGTTTGTCATGCATATAGTTACTCAGTTTGTCCTATAATCTTTATACTTTTAAAAGTACTTTGCACAAATAAAAAGAAAATAATATTTTAATTTAAAATAGAAGGATGTAATAACAAATAAATTATGTTATTTAGTATCAGACAAATAAAAAGAACATAATATTTTAATTAAAAATAGCAGCATGAAATAATAAATAAATTATGTTATTTAATATTTCTAGCTAACATGAATTGTTTGTTATTAAAGTAGAGGTTAGAGAATTCTAAATAGGATTAGGACTCTTTATTAAAGGCTTTTTAGATTTTTGGTTATTTGTTGATGGAGAGAAAATTGGTAGATCACAGTTAAAGAAATTTCCAAATAAAAGCAGATTGTCTAGCTCATGAATGTAAAACACGCCAACTGTCTAGTCCTAAATGCATCTTGTGCATTCCTTATTTACAATCTTTGGAAGGTAAAAGGAGCAATCTGGTAATTGAGAGAGGTTTTAAGAATGAGGGCATGTAAGAATTAGAGTATAAAGAGTCACTGTATGAACTATTTGCTGCTCAACAGGTATTTATCAAAACTTCATCCCTAATTGATCAAATCAGAAGATTGGTTTATTGTGAGTTAGAGTTGCAAGTATAAAAGGTACCATGTAAAAAAAATGCAGACAAATCTCTTAATGAGACGCTCAGAATTTTAAATTTTTTCATAATAAGTTTCTTATTCCTGCAATCTGTCAAATCATCCAAATAAATGAAAAGAAAAACAATGTAAACCTTTTAAATGGAGTTTTGAAACAGTACATGAATGCCCTTTAAAGCATAGAACGAACAAGATTTTCGGAACATACAACCAATCTGAAAGATTTCAAGAGGGAAAATCTTTTCTCTTAATTTTATGTATCTACTTTGAATTAGAACTCGCCCAAAAGTAATATAGATTTCAAATGTGAATGTAAATGTCCATGGTCCATCCACATAGCATATACAGCTGAGCAAATTTTACCTGAAAATAGTGTGCAGCAATGTCGAAAAATTTAAGCAAATACAAATATAAGAGTAAGAAAAGAAAAAGAAATAAAGAAAAAAATTAGCAGTCATTATCCGAACTTCGCCGAGAAATTCTTGGAAACCCTGAAAATTTTGTAGCCTTTACACTGCTGAACTTCAACCATAAATTCCTGGTAAAACCTCAAGAATTTGCATCCTTCACCTGCCAAAGTTTTCCCTGAAAATGCTTGTTTTTTTCCAATAGTATTTGCATTATTTCTTTCATTTAATCGATTTATCATTGGCCAAGGAAATCTGATTTTTTTGGGTTCCTCCGCAAGGCTGTAGAATTATAAGCAGCCAGATTTCTTTAACTTGTAATTAAATTAGTTAACTTCACTCAATCATTTTTCATAAAGTTTTTTGTGCTTTCATTAAATTTTAATATTTCATAATGTAACATGCACAATATTTAAGTTTTTCACTTTATAAAATTATTATCTATAATTTGATTGTTTGAAACAAATGTCAATATTACTGAAAAGCAAATGTCACAGCCTTAGCAAAATTTACTAGACTTTTAACAATTTGATGTTTCATTTCATTTTTTCTTCATATCTATCTTATTACAAAACCTTCTAAGATATTTTATTAATAAATACAAAACTATATTATATTTTAATATAAATTTATCATAAATATGAATAAAGATATTTTTTCAAAACAACCTCTCATTTTATAATAATATTTTCAAACTAAAGACAAGAACATTATGTTAAAGTTTTTAAATTACATATATTTATATTATATTTTATATTTTATGTCTTTATTAAAAATATAAATATTTTATAACATAAAATATTACAATAAAAAATAATCTAATAACTTGATATTATTATTTTTTAGTTCTTTTTATACATATTATGTTAAGATACTTCTAAATTCTATAAACTTTAATATTTTATTTCTAATCAATAAAAATAATATCATCATCTTCATGTATTGGCATTTGAAATTAAAATTTAAATAAATAATATTAAGTTATTTAACATTATCTACTTAATTTTTTTTTTCAATTTTAACTATTTTCACATAAATATTTCTAAAGTTTCAAAATTTTAACCAATGTTAAGAAAATTATGCTAGGAACTTTGTAGCTATGCAATCTTGTTAAATTTATAATTGAATAGAATTAAATCACAATAAAATAAAAAATAAGAAAATTACATATATCAAACAATTTACAAAAACCAATAAAGTAAATTATTGTAGAATGAAGAATAAAATGATTACAGAAAATATAGAATGAATATTAATTAGAAATAAAAAGATATGATAGGGTTCTTGAAAGGTTCTGATAGAGTCATCATCTGGGAACAAGTCTTGCTAAGTGTAACCCTTAGTTCTTGAAGTCTTGCTAAGTGTAACCCTTAGTTCTTGGCTCTCAGTCAAAGTTGTTTAGTTAGTGCCCATGCTCTGATATCAAATAGATAAAAGAATTTCATGAAAATCCTCTATTAAAAAAAATTGAAAAACATTCTCCTATCTATATAAGACATCCAGATTAATCAAATCAAAATTATTTTTGGAAATTATTGTTCTCAATTTCTAAATATGTGTAGCAAAAAGAAAATTTGAAGCATACGTTAAGAAGCAACTTGAGTCTTCATACTTCTTGTGTTTTTTCTAAAAGTTAATTTCTTTCTAATATATGGTAAATTCACAAGACAAAAATAAATTAGAATATAATTGTAATATTTTTTATGTATTATAAAGTAGCCAAAATAAAGGGGGTTTGACCCTAGGTTGCAATGGGCTAAAAGTCAGTCGTCAGTCATTCAATAATAATTCAACCTACACCCTTTCTAAAAGATACTAAGAACTAAGTAGCAATTAATCTTAAAGATACTACTATACTTCCTACGGTAAGTCCAATTATACATATTAGCCCATATGGGTGAAGAGTCTACAATAAATTAAAACATAACAAAAATTGGAAAGAAAAAGAACATGAGTTATATCCCCTCTTTATCTTCTTGGTCATCCTTCACAACCTTGTTGTCCACTTCCTTTACGGGTCTATCCAGCAAGGTCCTGAATGAGTCATCCATTAGGAAACTATATAGTGAGCATGTGCTCTCACTCTCCTTTCCTTCCTCCTCATCCTCTTTGTGAAGCTACAAAAGATAAAGAGTTGTGGCCCCTAATTGCATCACCTTGTTGGTGCACTCTAAAATGGAGTTTAAATTTTTGGTATAGGATCTCCTAGTTTTTTTCCAAGTCGTTAAAGGAGGCTTCTAGCTTACTAAAATTATTTGCTATGTTATTAGTATTGTCTTTATAATTTCCTTGGAGGGTCTTCTCCATCTTCCCCCAACTTTATGAATAGTCCTCACAGAAGAAGTGATATCACCAACCAAAATCAAAATTTTAGGGGTTGGGTTACCACTATTAAGGGTATTGAAAATATGGGAGGGGTTCGGATTATCCTTTCTCTCACAACCATAGCTAGTACACACCATTTTTTATTTTCCTCCTCTTGATAGATTTTGTCTCCATCTCAATAGAAACTAAACTCACAATAGTGTCCTTTTTGAGTGGGATTTGAAACTTCTTTGGTTTTTAATTTCTTACTAGATCTTCTAGTGCTTTTCTTGCTCCTACAAGTATTAATGTTTGAGTCAATAACACTAGTATTCTTCAAGTCTCCTAAGGAATTCTTAGCAGACTTATTTTTCTTCAAAATTAATCCAAGGCAAGAGTTAGAGGAAATTTGAGGGGTGGTGATTTGGCTTGAGAGTTATTAGTCAAGGATGGGTGGAGGGCTTGGTGGAATTTGTAAAGTTTAAACATGAAGGCTTTGTGAAGGATATAGTAAGATTTCCCTTCCTTCCTCATTTTTTGAACATTAAAAACATTATCTTCCATAGAATGCAAAATGAGATACTAGAAGGAAATTAAATCATGGCTCCTAAAATAATTTAATATAGGGAAGTGGTAATAATACAACACCTAGAAGAGGTCTTCAAGCATAATGTAGTGCATTATAACATAGAAGACCACATCCCAAGGGTTAGGAAGATCTTCCCTGGAGAAGCCACTATGCATATGCACTGGTTCTTCCTTACGGTAGAATATTTCTCACAGTCTCACCTCATCCATGACTCTAGGTTGTTTTCTCCAACTCTTACATTTCAGAGATAGACCATCCACTTTTTCTATAACCTCTTCCATGATTTTGAAAAAGATCCCATTAATACTGACCTTTCTATTATCCCAAGATCAACAAATTGCATGGATACATGTTCATCAAACCCTTCAATGCACTCCATAAATAGAAAAGGACCTCCTTCTCAAAAATAGACCCACACCTCTTTATTGTTCCTAATATCTTCTTCAATTTCATGTAGCTCGATGCGATTAGAGTTGGCACCCATATCTATTTCATTGAGATCAACCACCAAACCCTCCTCACCCACTGACATGCCCTTGCTGTAGATAAGAATTTGAATGAATGAAAGTTTAGAGGCACTATCATTGTAAATAGCCTTTTTGGTAAGTTCACTAATTGTTTTATGATTAAAAAGAAGCACATTTTTTGACTGCCATCCAATCTTCACATGGATGTAGGGAATTTTTATTTTCATGTTGAAACAACTTGATGTATGCCACCATTCGATTTTATAATGGACAATAAAGTTGTAATTATGGTTAGTTGGTAGACCTGACAAGATCCCTGTGGATTGTCCTTACACATATATCATAAAGCCAACTAATCAACATTCCATAAAGAATAATTATGCAAGTTTCACCATTTTGATTATTTTTAATATACCTTTTAAACCATAAATTGTTCTACCCACCGTGATCAATGATAAGGTGTCACATGTTATGTCTATTCATATCACTAAGATATATATATATATATATTTTTCACTATCCACATAGGTTTGGGTAGATAGTGGGTGCTAGTGCACATCATTCCATTTTTACATCATATTAAAATTACATGTCTTATTTTTTCCATGTCACAAACAATATTGTTGCCCTTGTGATAGACATGGTCTAGCTTCATCTCTTGTAGTCAACTCATTAGGGCATGGATATCTTGAATCATTTGAATTAGTCTTCCAATTAATAATCATCTCGCCTTTCACTACATTGATGATTAATAGCACCATTTAATAGTTAGCCTCACAATCTTCCTTGTGACTATGACATTCATGTCCTATAGTAGAGTTGTTGCCTCCATATCATTGTTTGATCCAAACCCACAACTTCCAAAAATGGCCACAATGAGCCTTCCCTTTTCATCATAGATCACTCCACCCTCCATTGTCTTCCCATCTTTCACAGAACTATCAAAGTTGAGTTGAGGCCGTATTGATTGGTCCATCAATATCATAGCCTTTTTGGGGTACGTGTATGTTTCCAATGCCAAACAATATTGTGTTCCTTAAACATATTCACAAGCCAAAATGTCACCACCAAGGGGAAATATAACTTGTCCCTAAATATATGATTGTTGCATTCTTTCCAAATCTGCCAACACACAAAAGGGAGGGTGATCTTCAGAAGGGTCTTAAAAATGGGTGGGAGGAGGGACCTTTCCAATCTACAAATTGATGGAGATCATAGTTAAAGCATCAATATACCTCCCACTTGGAGAGAATCTCATTCCAAATAGAATTGGCATAGGGACAAATATAATTTTAATGTTAAATTAGAACTAAAAAATTGCTAATGTTAAACCAAATATCAAATTGAGCCAAACCATAATGAAACTATGCAAACTTTGTCTCCAATCTAAATAGAAATTCATCCCTAATACAAATAAAAATCAATACATAAACTGGTTAAACAACTATATAAAATTATCCCTAAACAAAATTATGTTGAGTTCTCACATTAAAATTATTTAAATTATAATTGAAAAACAAAATAAATTTTAAAATGGAATAAAATAAATTGGGTTCTAAAGTTAATTATTGACAAAACCAAAAAAATATTTGATTAGAATTTAAATAAAATAAAATAATAAATCCACCTCTAACAAAAATTGAATTATACTCATAACCCTCCCACTAATCCAAAAACAAATGAATTTCTATAACCCTAGTACTAAATCATATGAAACAATAAACTTGTACTCATAACATTCCCAATATTGAATTAAAAATTGTAATAATTTAATATTAATACTTTAACTTTTATATATATATATATATATATATATATATATATATATATATATATATATATATATATATATATATATATAAAATTGTTCAACTAAAAATTCCTTTTTTTTTGTATTAAATTTGGGCATCTAAGTTGTCCACTTGAGGAAAGGGTCATTATTTAATATGTATTATGAGGAGAAATGTGTTATAGGATGGACCCTTACTATTATAGTTTTCAATTTGCAATTTCTTATATTATATAACCAACCAACACTTATGATAAACCTTCACACTTTTAAACCATAATATAGGAAGGAAAAGTATCCTTGGCACTACAACATTGGTCAATGAACTTGGATTTTGAATGAATCCTTCTTTGAATCAGTTACAATATGGGTAAGACTTCTAGGTCTCTTGTTTGAATATTGGAAGAAATATGTGTTAAAAGAGTTAGCAGATTCCTTTGGAAAACTGTTGTCAATCGATCCTATTATGGTAGTGATATCTAGATTAGTCTATGCTAGAGTTTTTATAAATTTCAACCACAACACTGATCTTCCCTTGGATATTTTCATTCAAACTAAGTTAGGTGAATGGCCTCAATCATTACAATTTGAATTAATGTCACTTTTTTACTTCACTGACAAACAAATGTGTCACTTGGAAAAGAAATGTCCTCTAAAACCCTTAAAAAATAAGAGTAACTCCTAGGGCCAAACAAAAGAGCCAAAGAAAGTATGGAACAAATATATTCAAAATGGAGATATCCTTGATAGCCACAAGTTATCTAGAGCTCATAGTTCTTGTTTGGATAACCTCAACTCTCTCAAACAAAGTAGTGTAATTGAGGTGCATTTGGTTCAAAGAAGATGATTGCTCTTGTCTCATCTAAGGAAAACATATTAACTTCAAATAAGTTTTGAGAGTTGGAGGAGGATCTTGAGGAGTGTAAACAAGTTTCTATTTAAGTTTACAACAATCAAACTATTAAAGAGCCCCAACCCAAAGAAGGAGAAATTATTGTGTCACTGAGTGAAAGTAACATAGATATGATATAGGAAACCAACTTAAAACAAGAATCTAGCTTTTGCCCCTATAGGATACAAAAGTTTGTCGACCCTCAAAAATTGGAAATTGTCTAGGTTTTATCTAAGGAACCAATACATAGGGCATAATATTATTTAAAACATGCAATCTTTATATTTTTAGCCTTTTTACTCTTCATTTCAACCTTCCCTATATACATATTTGTATTTTGATTATTCTTCATTTCAACCTTTTTCTATATACATACTTGTATTTTGACTTTAGTGATGTAATGAAAGGTGGGGTGTCTATTGCGCAGTTCATAGAGATGACCCCTCCTTTTCTTTGGATTTTTAGTTGTACTCAATGGATATAGACCCAAGCCTACTTCAACTATTATCTAGTGAAAGAAAAAAACCTCCAATAAACAGTAAATGGAGGTCTTCCACTTTCCTTTCCTTATTAGTTTTTACATTCAAAGCATGAGATTTGTATTCAGATAGCTATTTTTCTTTGGCTTCCATGACATGTGTAGATTTCTTTGTACTTTGTAAAGGATCTTATTTAAATAAAAGGAAATAAAATAAATGTTTTATGATGTAAAATATTATATACATGCATTGTACTTGTTCTTTATGATTGAATAAAAAATCTTTTTATTGTTGCATTATGATTTCTTTCCTCAACATTTTCAAAATTTCAAATCAATATTCAGAAATACATATAATCAACCAATCTAAACTACTTACGATATCACCAATTTAGATATATAGGATAGATTTGTACTATGAACAATTAGGAGGGTTTTGTTGGAAAAAAATGTGAGAAAGCCTGAATCAAGTGGGGCAGTTATAAGAGGACACTCTGTGATGTCTTATAAGATCAAGTCTATGATAGCAATTCATAATGAGGAGAAGTGAGAAATAATCCAAGTGTTTGAAGATGATTGGGTAATATGTTCGTAAGTTACATGCGACATAAATATGCTTAGATGATCAATCTAATTGACATAGTCAAAGAAAAACAAGTGACAATATATTTTATAAGATGTAATAATACTATCTTGGCAAATAGTAGATGGAGGCAATAAAAGTATGAAGATTCAAATGAGGCTTGTACATGTGTCAAACATGTTTTTATTATTCTAGGGAATTGTAGAATAAGACCTAATGATGATCAAGGTGGTGATCAATAATATGTTAAGGATATAGAGATATGTGAATTGGACAAGGTATAAATGTGACAGATTTGTAATTTGATTGAAGGGTGAAGTTGAAGTGGAAACATATGTTTATTACACTTGAAATTAAAAGTAGTTAGTACAAAAAATAGAGATTGAGTTGAATGCAAAATTTGTATTATAGAAAGTGCAATCATTTGTACAAGTAGAGATTGAGAAGAGAGGAATTGCAGTGTGAGTAGAGAAGAATGGATTGGACAAGAAAGTAGTGTTATAGATAGATCATTCAACTTGCTGTTATCTAATAGTTTCACTGATGGAAATATCCTAATTGGGTGGACCTTAACCATTCTTTGTGTTTTAAATCCCTTAACAGGGTGGATGCCCCTACTACTTCGTTTGAACACTACCACCCCTTTGTATTGGACCTCCCTCAACCCCCAATATGAAAAGTACCTTCTAGCCCTAAGGAATAGAAGTTTGGGGAAGGGGAGATGAAGGGTTTAACAATGGATATGGAAAATTGAAGAATATAGTGTTGGAGCTAGATTTGAAGCTCAACACTCTATAGACTTTGTTGTCAAAGTCATGCATGCAGTGGCTACCACTATCCAACTATTATAGTAGGAGAAGGAGGAGGGTAAGGTAGGGGAGGAGAACAATAGCTTAAGAGGCTCTACAAGATTCTAGCTAATGAATGGTTACATGTTCTACTATCAAAATGACTTCCTCTCAAAGGAGAAGGATGAATGAGTGTTAAACTACAGTTTGTGCTTTTTAACTTTTTTATTCAATGATTTAGATTATTCCATGAATGGTTGTGAAGACTTCCTCCATTTAATGGATAATTTTAAAATTGTAGTGTGGTCTATTATTTGTTTAGGTTGTGGTATCTACTTATTTGTTACTATCTTCTATACATTTTTGTGGTTAGATAGGTGGACTTTGAACTATAATTTTGATATTGTGTTTTAGATTTTGGATATGGGTGGTCAAATTCTATTTTTTGTTAATCCCTAGCCTATCACTAGTTTGTTTCTAGGACCATCACCCATTTTTGACTACTTTCTAATATCAAAAGAAAATTCAAAAAAGTAATAATAAGAAATTTATCAAATTGATAGTAGTGTAGATCTCAACAAAAAATGAAAATGAACCATGTAACACTACTACTAACATTATATTTGTATCTAAAAATAAACATATGTATATTTATATGTATGTGTATATTGTTATGTGTGTGTGTGTGTGTGTGTGTGTGTGTGTGTGGCGGGGGGTGGGGGGGGGGGGCGCGGGCGGGGGCGGGGCAGGGGGCGAGGGGCAAGGGGGGGGGGGAGGGGTGGTGGTGTGTGGGGAGGGGAAGTTTAATATTTCTTTATATAATTTTCCAAGTCTTATAGGGACCTTGTACATTAATAATTTCATAAATCATTGAAATAGAGCTCAATAAAAAGGAAATGCATTAAATCTAATTTATTATACAAATATAAGCAACACATAGAAGAATACTTTGTATTTTTTATTAGTTGTCTTGAGAATTCACATATTGTTTGTATTTTTTATTTTAGTTTATTACTTTTTATTTTATTTATCCTTTTGATGCATAATGAATGAATAATGCATTATATTTTTAATGTTTAAGTTAAATTCATATAAAATATGTATGATGCTTTGTTATATTATAATTTGATTTAATTATGTTGGCCCCATTTTGTAAGTATTAGATTCAATGTTGGGTTAAAATTTAGTTATTTTTTCTAATTTCTAATTTTTAAAGAAATTTACATATGAATTCAGAAATAGAAAGTAATCAATGTTTTCTTTTACAAAATTTAAATTCGATTCTAGTTTTTAAAATTGGTTTAGTTATTAGTTTTTAAAATTATTTTAGTTTGTTTTGAAAATAAATTAAATTTTAATAAAAAATTATTTTTTATTCTTATTTTTATGTGAACAAAATTTTATGTTATTTTTCTATTAATTTATCATTAAATTTTTTTATTAGTATGTGGATATTTATTTAGATGACAATTTTATTCGTATAAAATAAATTAAACATAAATAATTAATTTTTATCTTTTAGAAAATTTAAATTTGATTTTAGGTTTTTGAAATTGATTTAGTTATAGAATTTTTAAAATTATTTTAGTCTATTTTATAAATTATTTTATGTTTTAGATTTTTAATTTAATTTAGTTTTTATTATAATCTAGGTTATTTTTTAATATTATTTTGATATTAATTCTTTATAATAGATTTGTATGTGGAGATTTATTTTGATGATCATTTTCATATATGATAAATTGAATATAAATAATTTATTTATTTTAGTCTATTTAAAATATTTTTAAAATTATATTTTACTTATATTAAAAATAAATTAGAACTTAATTTATTCACATTAACTTATATTTGAAAATAAAAATTTATTGAACACCTATCATCTAAACATTGCAAGCATAAAAGCATACAATTGGTAGTATATTTAGTTTTTCAGATGAATACATGTAGAATGTATAATCTATAATATTCTAAAATTTTTAATTTATTTTTTTTGTATCATTTTTATCATTAATTTTAATTTTTTTGTTCTATTATTTCTAAAAATAATTTTGTTTTTTTTATTAAGGGTTAGAATGAGTTTTTAATGGGGGACCCCAAACCCCAATTGTCTTTACAAAATAGGACATAAAGTTTTTCAAAAAAATACTACTATGGAATAGAAAATCCACATCCGCAAACAAAAAGTATCCCACAAAGGACAACATAACTATGATAAAAACACAAAAAGGAAAAAAAATAACTAGAAGACAAAAGAACCAACCTAGCATCAAGCTAGCTTCATCACCAGCTCCTCATTTTTCATGATCTTCTCTACAGTCACTTTGACATATTCTTAGATCTAATATTCGCCCTTAGCCTTCATCTTTCTAATAGAAGATTTGGATATTTTCTTTCCTATAGACTTATTTGGGCCCTTAGCCTTGTACAGGTCCATCACCATGATGTTGTCTTCTTGCATGTCCACATTATAAGAAAGTTTATTAATACTTTCCACAAAGGTCTCCAACAACTTCTAGTAATTGTTAACCAAAGTAAAGGTTTTTGTTTCCACTTTCTCAATTTTGTAAACCACCCCTTTATCTTTACCTACACATCATTCTCAACATTACCACTCTCTACCTCCTTCTATTTTTGCATTTAGGGATTTGTAGTTGATAGAGATGGTGAGTACAATTCAAATGATTTCCTAAGTTTTTGCAAAACTCATAGTATCAAAAAATATTCCACTAAAAATTATTTCTCTTAATAAAATAATGTGATTGAAAAAAAAACCATAACCATCATGAAAATTGAAAGCATCATCTTGAAGGAAAGAAAATTATACAAATGAGTATTGACATGGAGATATAGCATGTACAATGTATATATTGAATATATGCCCTAATAAGAGTATCATATATACTATTTTAGAAGAGGCATGGAGTGTGGAAAAATATAATGTCTCCCATATGAGAGCATTTAGATGTGTGTTATATGTGCAAGTGCAAGATGATTTAAGAAGAAAGTTAGATAGCAAAGAGAAAAGTACACATTTTTAGGATATATTGATGAATCCAAAGATTATAGGTTATACAATTCAATCAATATAATGGCTATCATAATGAAAAAAAATGCATCTCATAGATGATGAAGGATGTGAGGATTTTTTCATAAAATGAATTGATATTAGATCTAACATACCACAAGAAGGAAGCCATGAATTTATATTAGCAAGTATTCCTTCATATTTGACTCCTACAAAAATTGAATGGAACAGAAAAAAGTGAAAAAAAAAATTACACCATAAAACATGGGAAAATTCTCTAAACTCAAATAACCCCACCTTCAAATGTGTAGAATAAACCATTTGCAAGTGGAAAACTCAATTTTTGACTATCAAGCCCACCTTCTATGAATTCAATTTTAGAAGTTAATCCAAATAAAACTTTTCTTTTTTAATTTATATTCACACATGGGTGATCCAATTTATTTTGAAAACGCTACTAAGGAAGAAAGATGTGCACATGTAATGGATGTAGAGATAGATGTTATAGAAAAGAGTCAAACATGAACCTGTTGAATCATCTACAATGAAAAAAAGTGGTTGGAGTGAAGAGGGTTTACATTTAACCAATTTAAATTCAAATGGTAATGTGAAAAAAAAAACAAGACTTGTAGTAATTTAAGTTTATTCAAATCAAGTTGCAGTCAACTACAATGAGAAATTTTCCTGAGTGGCTAACTTAAATATTAGGAGGATAATATTAGCCATGGAATGACAAAAAGGTATTGAGAAATTATCAAATGAATATGAAATGAGCATCGATTGTAATGCATTCATAGAGTAAGATTTCTATATGGAGTTAAAACTTGGATCTAAGATCTTTGGCCAATAAAAAATATTTACAACCTCAAGAAGTAACTCTACAGACTCAACTAATTTTTATTTTTATTTTAGGAAAAAGTGGCAAGCCACTGTAATATTTTATTAATCTGATTCAACGAGGTCAACTGGGAAAGAATTAGTGAAGAAAACCCAACATCGTCCCTAATGTATACATAGTTTTAGATATTTTGAACAAATAATTATATAGGGTGAATCAAGTACCACCCATTAGTATATCTAGAACTAAATATCACCTTCCTTCAAACTAGTATACATGAGCACGATCCAGCAAACTTATCTTCCTAAATTAATTTTTTGAGGGTAGCATGTTTCTCAATTATGGATAAAGGGTGAAGTGATGAAATCAACAACCCATCACAACCCAAATTTGAAAGAAAATCCGCAATATGGTTTCCTTCCCTATAGGTGTGTGAAATACAAACATTCAAGCGCTCATCTAGGAGCCTCCAAATTTGAATAAGAATATATTTTAAATTCCAAGAGAAGATATTCCTATGAATACAAGCATTAATAATGACAAAGGAGTCCCCTTCAATATGTAGCAACCAAAAATTACCTTGTTTTGCTAAAATAAGACCATCTAACAGAGCTTGTGCCTCTACCATGTTATTTGTATTAATAGGCAAAGGGGATACTGTAATTGCCACAACATCTCCATCTGAATTTTTGATACATGCACCAATACCAGAAGGGCCGGGATTACCTCTTGATGTGCCATCAAAATTCAATTTCCAATATCCCTCATCTGGTGGCCTCCATCCTGTTTGTTTATGAGATAATGAAGAAGTGGAAGAATTACCAATTTTCCAACCATTTGGAATGAATAAATGTTTCCATCTTTGAATAATTTGAGTCCCAAGAAGTAGCAATAGGATTAAATTTTCTCTTTTGAAAACTTGAATTTGTCACCTCTGAGATAGATCTTTCAATTCCCTCCAAAACAATTTCTAAGGAATGGCTCTCTTTTCTAAAAATGTGTTTGTTACGTTCCCACCAAATAGCCCAAACAACCAATGTCAGGATACATTTCCAAAGGTTTGCAAATAATGATTTGGGATAAAGGACTGGCCAAGCTTGAAAAAGATCCCACAAATTATTTTAGAGAGGAGTACTATAGTGCAGCTTATTCAAGACAAAACAACAGCATTGATAAGCAAATAAGCATGAGAAAAAAGATGATCCACTGATTCTTCACACTCATCACAAAAAACATAGTTAAAAGAGGAGGCAATGTGCAATCTAGCCAATTTGTCACTGGTCAAAATCTTATGTTTTAGTGCAAGCCAAGTGAAACAACCTGCCTTTGGAAGTACAATATGATTCCAACAAAATGAAAATGCCCTACAGGTAACTTTATGTGAAACATTTTGCTACAAAATTTTATAACCCTCTTTTATTGAATAATTGCCATCCTTAGCTAGAGCCCATAAAATCCTATCTTGAGATCTAGAAAAGAAGACTTTCCTGGAAGAAAAAATATCTTTGAATTGTCTAATTTCCTGAGATGAAAGTGGTAAAACCGTTGGATCCTTCCAAAACACTTTCGTTGAAAGTTCACAAACATATGCCACATACTGATAAAGTTGAGTACCCCAGTGTAGTTCTGTCACTTCAATAATATTCAGAGAAATCAAATTATTGGAAAGTGGAATTTGACCATTCCAAGAATCTCTCCAAAAGTTAACTTTAGTACCATCATTAACTTCCCAAGAAACATAATTAACCACAATATTATGAGAATCTGTCATGAAATACCATATAACTAAACCTTCAGGAGGATCCAAAATAGAGAGAATTCTAGAAGGATCATTATTATCCAGATACTTTTGTTGCATAATTTTGCACCAAGTGGATTGAGGTTTAGTTTACATTTGCCAAACCAATTTCCCACCAAATGCTTCATTTCTTTTAGTAAGGTCACGCACACCTGCCCCTCCTACTGCTAGAATCTGTGACATGTCCTGTAATGAAATAAGTGGGGTCTTACAAGAATCATCCATATTACCTATCCATAAGAAGCCCTTAATCATTTTCTGAATTTGAACTAGAATTTTGGGGGGAGCTTTAAAAACAGCAAAAAAGTAATTTGGAATTGCAACTAATACTGATTTAATCAGCAAGCTTTTCCCAGCCAAGGATAACCATCTAACTTTCCAAGCAGTGATTCTACTCTGAATACGTTGAATGACAGAGTCCCAGTATGAAGATTTATTTGAACCCATAAAGAAAGGGATGCCCAAATAGATAGAAGGTAATAAATCTTTCGAGAAACCCAATGTTTGTTTAATTTTATTAGAAATCACTTTCTTTGTGTTAAAAAAATAGATTTTTGATTTCTGAGCATTAATGGCTTGACCCGACATTGCTGAATATAGATTGAGAACATGAAGAATATGCCTAGCTTCCTGAACATTTGACAATCCAAATAAAAGTGTATCATCTACAAATATAGAATGTGTTATAGCAATATTTCTACTTGAAATAAGCACACCATGCCAATTATTGAGCTTATGTTGATGTGAAATGGTCCTGCTAAAGGCTTCAACCATAATGATGAGAAGAACTGGGGATAGGGGGTTTCCTTGCCTAATCCCTTGAGTAGAAGAGAAGAAGCCCGCTGGTTTACCATTTACTAATACTAAAAACCAAGCACCTGAAATACATGCCTTAATCCATTTGCACCAATTCTTTGAAAAACCCATTTTGGAAAGCACTTGCAGCAAAAATTTCCAACAAACCTTATCATAAGCTTTCATCATATCAAGTTTTATTACAAAATTTGAGGAATGATTTAAATTTATAGAATGTAGAACCTCATGCGCCACTATAGCCCCTTCCATAGTTTCCATTCTTGGAACAAATCCACCTTGTTCAGGAGAAATAATGCGAGGGATAATATGTTGCATTCGAAGATATATGGCTTTAGTTATAATCTTGTATGATAGATTACATAGTGAAATTGGCCTAAAATCTGCAAATGTTTGAGGATCCTTGATCTTTGGAATAATTGAGATATTTGTGGTATTAAAATATTTTATCATGGTTTTGCACCTTCTTGATTCTTCAACAGCTGCCGATAAATCCCATCCAATGATATCCCAACAACTTTGATAAAACATAGTAGTGAAACCATCCGGGCCTGGGGCTTTATTTGGAGAAAAAGAAAAAATGACCTTGCGAATTTCTTGAATAGTGAAAGGTGCCATCAACATGTCATTATCTTGAGATGAAATCATATTTGGAATTGAATCAAGAAGTTCATTCATTTGTGTATTAGAAGGAGAAGGCATGCTATTAGGTGCAAGGAAATACTTAAAAAACTTCACCCCTTCATTCCGAATAAGATTTTCATTAGTAATAAGATCACCTGAAATAGTAACTTTGATATGAAATATTGAATTGTTAACTCTCTTTTGTTTAGCTGAAACATGAAAAAAATTTGTATTTCTATCTCCATCTTGAAGCCATAGCTCTCTAGACTTTTGTCTCCAATAAGTTTCCTCTCTTGCACATAACTTATCCCAATCTCGCTGAAGATTCTTTTGAGAAACATATGTATCTTCATTCATACAATTTTGAATGATATGATTATATACATATTCTAGTTATTGTTTGACTGTTGATTTTTGAGAAAACACATTTTTAAATACATTTTGATTCCAAATTCTGATTTGAGACTTGAAATATTTCAACTTCATAGCAAATTGATGCATTTTAAATCCATCCACATGAGGAGCCTCATTCCACCAATGCTGAACATTCTTCAAAAAAGTTGGATGACGAAGTCACATATTTTCAAATTTGAAGGATGAATGGAATTTATTTTCACTACTTTTGTCTTTGTAATTGAGAGTTAAAGATATAGGGAAATGATTATATCCTAGTGATGAGAGAATATCTGAAGAAATATCTGAGCAACTCAATTTCCAGTCAAGTGATAAAAGAAATCTATCAAGATGACCAGCGATATGTGCAAATCCAACCCTTTTATTTGTCCATGGAAAAGATCCATTCCTTGGGTGAATATCCATGAGATTGTTATCCACAAAAAAATTAAAATCTTGTAGAGTTTTTGGAGGAGGAATGATACCTCCTTTTTTCTCTACCTAAGATAATAAAGCATTAAAATCACCTCCTATAACTACTTGTTGTAGTTCTTGAATCTGAATAGAATGAGTGATAGTTTCCCACAAACATGCTTTATCCTAAGATGAAGAAGGTCCATAGACATTAATCAAAATAAATGATATGTCAAATGCAGATATATGCAGGATCTGCCAATTATTATCTTGCTGGATGAGCTGTGCATTAACTGTGAGAGGATTCCAAAGTGTAGCAAGACCCCCAGAAGCTCCTATTCCATGAGCATGAAAAGATTTCCATTTTTTCCATTTTGCTACTGTTTTGTCAAAATTATCTTGAGATAACTTGGTTTCCTGAACGAAAATAGTATCTGCTTGCATAGAATCAACCACTTGTTTAATTCTATGCCTTTTGTTAGAGGCATTGATACCCCTGAGATTCCATGAGTTGATTTTCATTATGGACAAGAAGAACATCGTGTTCTCCTTGTCGATCTTTTAGAAACAATAAAACTACTATCCAATGTTGTTTGGATACCAACAACAATCTTAGTCTTAGTCTTAGAACCCTTTGGCCTACCTCTAGACTTAGGATTTTTTATATTGGAAACCACTTTGGATGGAGTCTGTAAAATTGATAAGGGCTGAATCTTGAAATTGTCTTGACCTTCAATAATAGTAGCATCATCCTGCAAGGGTTGCACTTGCTCATGTTGATAATAGGGATCTTGAGAAATCAAATCAGTAGATTTTTGTACTTGCTGATAGATAATCGTTTCTAGCCCCATAGAGTCTTCCAGAGATACTAATTCACCTACAACACCATTAAACTGAGATACTTGGACAAACTTGCTTTTTCTATTAGGGATCTGACCCGAAACCACTTTATTCCAAAATTGAAATTCTCTAAGAAATTAATCAATCACAGGCAAGATATATTCCTCATGACGAATACCTTCTTCTCTTAGAATACCAAAAATGATTGAATTGGCAATTTCAGTAATAATTTGATCACAAATAAAGCTCAATATTACAGGAGAAGGTTGAATAGATAAGTGTCGAATAGGCCATGTTAATAAGGAGAAACTCTTATTTTGGAAGGTAATCGATTGCAATGAATTTGGAACCAATAAATGATGAAATTCAGGCAAAATGGATAACCTTGGGGTCACATCAATAGGAGAATCCAAATCATCAACAGGAGCATCATACAAAAATAACTTAGATCTATAAAAAGCCTGCTGGAAGAAAACCATGATCCAAAGCATTTATTGAAAGTTAATCATATTCATATGGTTGAATGCAAATGGGATTTGCATACCTAGCCCATTGTGCAAATAATTGTGTTCACCTGGCATTAATTGATGATCCTTAGGCAAAAATTCTGACATACATTAAACATCCTGATTGTAAACTTTTCGAGAACAATTGTTTGGATCAGACCAATGATTTGAACATACTGCTAAGACATCCACATGCCCTATTTGGCACATATTGTTGAAATGACCAAGATTATCTTGAAATTTATTGACTACACTTGCATCCTAGATCTTAATTGACTGTGACCAATTTCCCCATTTAGATATGAGAGATATAGAAGAGGGAAAGGATTTGTGCATATCAATCAGTAGACAAAATCTAGCTTCCAAATGTGGGCATTCAAAAGGAATAAGGTCATGTTTTAAGAAAATACCCAACTTATTAGCTATAATTTCAATGATCTCTAGGTCACGATATTTCAGTGGCAAGTGGGGAAAAGAAATCCAATGAGGAAAAAATTGAATAGATATATCACGAGGATTAAAATTTGGAACCCAAAACATAGTATATAATCCAACTCCATGACAAAACCAACCTTTTTGCTTATGAACAACATCTCTCTCTATTTTGGTGGTAAAAATGGCAATAAAACATTTGGATTCCGGATCAATGTAGAAAATATGCTTGAGACCAGACGAAGAATCAAATGCCTATTTCTTAATATCCAAAAACAACAAGGAAGAAGAAGAAAACTTACCAATGAGAGTTGATTGACGAAGCATATCAATTGAATGTTGTAACATGTGACAAGGGAAATTGACATGCAATTGATTGAGATCATGTTTAGGATTCTATGGAACTTGATCAACATTACTCTGACATTGATCAACATTAATTGAAACTTTCTTCCACCAAACCTTTTTTGGAATCAAGGGGGCTCGTGTGTTGACATTCAGAAACATCTTAGAGTTTGTATCCATCTTGTTTTGATTCAAACTATCTTGCAAGTGATTTGAAGAATCAAAAGGAGCTCCTTCACAGATATCAAATATGGGTTGCTTATTAATAAGCCTGTGATTAAGTTTTTTGTGTGTCATGGATGGATGATATCTTTTGGATTGAAACCTCTTAAATTTCTCAAAAGTGGATGGTTTTGTCCAAAGCTTGGAAGTTACATTACTTGGAGCTTGAGATTTTGACCCCAACCGTTGATCATGAAAATGCGGGTTAAGGAAGAAAGATTTGGCTGGTTGAACAATTACCTTCCCCCTAAAAATTGATTTATCTTTGACAATCTGCATCCCTCCAGAATTTATATTTCTAAAAGAGCATTTTTGGAATGGAAGAGGAACTTGGGCAAATTTGATTGCCTGAACCACTGGAGTTGAACAAAAGATTCGGGTAAAATCATGGTCCTGTGCTGGCTGAACTATTGGTGTTCTGGTAAAAATAGAAGAAATGTTAGGGAGATTTGAGTCATTTGTAGGAAACATGCCTTTATTCTGCCATTGGGAAGGAACCCTATCCAAAGTTGAAGTCTGACAGCCCTTGCCATTGCCCAAAACATCTTGCCACTTTGTTGGATGGAAAAATGCTAAACCTAGATTTACACCTCTTGGTTTGATACCACCATCCCCACTATCTAAGCACCTTCCTCTCTACTTCGGCATTGCTACTCCTTTCATGTCTAGCAATCAACTCAACTAATTTAATTAACTCTTACTATTTTCAAAATGGATTCAATAAGTGTAGTATTGAGCCTACTTTATACACCAATATGAATAAACATGGTTGGATTATATATATTTTTTTAATATGGTGATGACTTGATATTCACTCGTGATCTATGGAGGAAGAATTTGAGACAAATGCTTTAGGTTTGATGAAGTAATTTATTTTTATTAAAGTAATAAGAATAAGAAAAGCATATTCATTTTGCAATTGAAGTATATGAATGATATCTTCAAAATGTTTAACATTGAAAATCATCTTGAACAACAATGATAAGGTTTGAAATTATGAAAGGATGATAAATGCTATACAGTTGGTTAAATTTTTTATTAATATATTTTTGGAAGTCTCATGTATATCAAAGAGCCAAAAGGTCAAACATAATACATGTAGTTATTCTCATTTAAATGTTCATGGTGTCTCTAAAAGTATGTCATCTTCCATTTGCAAAAATAATTTTAGAAAATGTTAGTGGAACAAGAAATGATAGGATACTCTACTAAAAATAAAGTGATTTCATGATGATAAGCTATACCAAGTTATTGTGCAAAGGTTACAGATGATAGGAAGGGAACTTTTAGCTATCTTTTTATCATTTTATATTAGGCATAGTATTACCAACTTCAAATAAATAATCAATTATCACTCTTTCAAGAGGTAAAGTAAAGTATGTAGTGGTTATAGGTGAAACATGTCAAAAAGATACTAAAAGAATTGAGGCTCATTTCAAATTTGAAGAACAATATGTTGACATATTTACCAAATCATTGGAGAAACAAAATTTTGACCATCAATTTAAAATTTTAGAAATTATAGATGACGCTAAAGGTTAGGAGGTAGTTTTGAAATTAATATCCAAAGTCTATATTTTTATTTGTATATCACTCTTTATTTTATATCATCCAAACACTATTTTTTAGCTTGTTTTTCCTCCTCACCACTTCACATGAGACAATTTTGAGTTTTTTAAAATTTAAATTCTTTGTTTGTAATCTCCTTATGATCTACATGTCATGGATGTAAGATATGATTTAAATAAGATTAAATGTGTTTGCACGTTTTTATTTTAACAAGGATCTTTTGTTAGGCATATATGTTGTTAGAAAAATAATCTCATTTTATCTCAGAAAAAATATGGTACAAGAGGATAATTGTTGTAGCATAGACATGAGTAGGGAACATGATTTTTTATGCCGTGTAAATGAAAACAAAGAATAATTTGTTTATTTTTGTGAAATTGAACTTGTATGTTATGAATATGTATAATATTTTTTATATTAAAAAGAAGTAGAAAAAGATGACTGACCCAAAAGGAGCAAAAACATAGTGACAAAATCACTATCAAATCATTATCATCCCACTGAATACAACTAAAAATAGTACATTAGCCACCCATATTCAATATAAAAAATAAGAAAATATTAGAGTTGGCATCCTACTATCTAATCTCCTATAGTAGATAGTAATATAATAGTAACAAACTAAACTATCAACATAATTCTTCATGACTAAACTAACAATAGCCTTGACCATTATATGAAAAGTTTCCATAATAATAGCCATGCAAGGCTCGAACTTAAATATTATAAATAAAAAATAAAAAATTAAAACATGGGGGAATAGGGGGGTCCTTCTTCGAATTCCTGAGAGTGGTAGTGACATTCAAGGGGAAGTTGTCATTAGTGCCTAGGGTATCCTTTTTGTTGTGAGATCCACCATACCTAGACTAGGACTAGTTGATACATGAGACATATATTTCTCTTGAGAGGCTTCCTCTATTTTCTTGGGGGTCTTTGCAGTTTCCTTCTTCTCATCCTCAATGCTAAGGAATCTCCTAGCTTTCTATTTTTGTCTCAAATGTTTCCTTTTTTCTCCACGTACCTTAGGCTTAGAGTCTGAATCCACCTGTTTAGGGCTCTCCTTTTTTAACACCCTTTTTTTCCTTATTAGGGCTTGTAGCAATTCTATTGGAGTGTCTCCTTGACCTAATTGATTTTATTCCAACCTCACCAAATTCCACATCAAGCTCTAGCTTGGGGTTTATTTGAGAAAATGACACAGTGAGGGGTATCCTTAAGTTTCAAGCTAGTTGAGAAATGAGAATCTTGGGAAATGATAGGGGAATCACTAATTTAGGTCAACACATCCATAGGGAAGGTGTTGTGTGTTGGGGGTTGTAACACCAAAAAGTTACAAGAAGGACACATGGTGTAGTGAAAATTATATTGACAAAAGATAAGACCTTCTAGTAAAGGATACTATAATTTTTACTTTCGTCTCTACATTTTCTAACACCTATTACAAATGCTTTGAGATCATGGAGTAAAAAGAAAGGAAAAGAGATTTCACCATGGTAACGGAAATGATTTAACAAAGGGAAATGATAATAATAACTCACTTTGTAATAGTCTTTTATGGTGACTTGTACTTCATAATCAGATAGTAGACATCACTCCATGACCCTAGCATCTTTTCTTTATTAAAAATACTTCTCATGAAATTTGGCTCCTTGTCCACATTGAAGAAGTAATTCATGCTTGTTTTATTAGCCTCTATAATCACCCACATCCATTTTCTACCTTCCAGGGATAGGCAATTACCCATGGAATTATTTCTTCATTAATTTCAAACGTTATGTGGTTGATGGTAACTTTATGGTAGTTGCATCGACACCAACTCATCCTAACCTTCAATTTCTTTCATGGAAGGAAGAAGTCAGCCCTCAGTAATGTACATTGAGACACATGCATTCTTCTGCCATTCATTTTTTATTTATGTTATTTTGGTTCATATTCTTTTTTTAATTTTTCAATGAATGCCTTTCTCCCTCACAAATCTCTTATTAGTCCCTGTCATAAAGGTAGAAGACTATAGTTTTCACGTACCTTTCTTCTAATAATATGATTTCAAAAATAGTGCAAAAAACTTTTAACCTATGGTCTTAACTGTTTCATTATATTAGTTAATTTTTAATCATATTATTCATATTTTGTGATTGGAAGAAACTATTTTTCTTGTTAGTCTTTAGTCTTTTCTTTTATTAATCAACAAATTGACAGTAAAATGCGTAGTTTACAAATGGCATTTAGAAAATGGTTCACGTGCATTGTTTCCACATTTGGCATAAATGCGTAAATAGGTGGTGGCTTGAGCATGATGCCTTCCTTAGAAAGTGTATTGTTTGGGTGCCATGAGAAAGATGAGTGTGTAAGGCTTCTTACTCTGCTTTCAGTTGGTGCCATCTCTTCACCATACGAATTTGATGACTTCCTGCAGTTTATATAATATCACAGAATTTTCTTATATGTGCTTTTACAAGAGTACTCCGCATCTCTGTTTAAGCAACCCTCCTTGTTAAGGTATGTTTACTTTTTGTAACAGGTTCAAAGAATGTGAAACTGAAAATATAAAATGAAAGAGAAAAACTATAAAATACTAAGATTTTCTAGATACATTAGATACAAACTAAATTCATACTGAAAATGATATTGAATAATACTGAATAAAATACTAGAATGATATCAATATGATATGAATAATATTGAAATAATACTTAATAATTACATTGATGTCTGGACATCTTTATATAATTTTATTTTCCTTTACAACAACTGCTTACAGAATAACTTCCCAACAACTATATATTGAACTGATTTTATTTATCTAATCTAAACACAAAAACTAACTTAATTAATATAATAAACCTAACACTTTTCACATTATAAAAGGATGGGCCTCATGGAAGCTCCTTTCTACTTTCTACTTATTTTTAATTTGGCGTTGAAGATTTAGGATTACAGAATTCTCTAGGCAATGTACAAGTGAGTATTACTGTGTTTAAATATTGTTGCATTACATAACAACAAGGGAGCAGGAGTAGAATCATACAAATGAAGTTAAGGTTATCCAAAAAAAATTATAAGACTATAGTTTTTTGGTTCGGTCTTCGTTGAGCTTTTATCTCTGAATACTGGAACCAATATTTTGGCTATCGAGTTGAATTCAGAACAAATTTTTAATGTTATGAATTTTTATTTCACTTTCATTGGATAAGCGAAGATTACATTGGTCGCGAGAACCTAATTTCCTTCAATCAAAATAGTAAATAAAAATATAACAACAGAATCCGTTGTAGTATAATTGTTTAGGATTCCTGTCTCTTACCCGAGAAACCCAGTTCCTGACAATGGAAAGATTTCGTACTATTGAGTCTGAATATGGGGAAATGAGCAAAAATTCCAATTGCTTGAGAAACGGAAAAAAAAACATGTATCATGAACAAAAAATCAGTTTGAATAATTTCTAAAAGTCAAATGATCAACTTACACACCATTATCATAAAATGCTTTGTTCAAACTCTGATCAATTAATTTTAAGCATTTCTTCAATTCTAATCAATGGATTATAAAAGAGGTGCAACCATTTCTTTGCTAATGGTTTTTCAAACGACTATTCTTTCAGAGGGATACATTGTTGGAGAAGACGACCTGAACGCATGAAGACCGTGTCCACCATCAATAAACAATTGAAATATGCACCTTTCCCCTCCCCATTTTTTAAACTTTAATTCTTTTACAAAAATGATTGCCCAAATTTTTAATTTCTTTTCTCCAGCATTATGGCAACGAATTTTTCCTTTTCACAGTGATATCCATAATATGCGCAGTTGTTTGTTTTTGTGGGTAACCAAAACCCACAATTGGATTTCTGATGTAAATTGCACTGCATCCATACGCCTTTCACCTACTTTGCGTACATCTACTTTTTAAATAGACTATAACCTTAGATTATTTATTTCTTAATTAAAACTTTTCGTTTTTAACATTTAAACATTTAAATTTTTGGATTTTTAAAAATCTAGCCTACATATATAAATATATAAATTACTCCTATGCAATGTTATGTTACTGCTACTTTACTCATGTCACCTAGGTGCTTTGATAGGCTTCAGGAAAGACCAATGAAAGCTTGACCCCTCTCTTTCAATGACGGTTCATGGCTCCACCAAATTTTTTTCCTCTGCAATATCAGTGAGGATATCATTGACGATTGTTGGTAAACAATACGACAGGGAACCTTTACGGGAAATTTTGCAATCCACAATCATAACAATTTTTGGATTTGATTGTCTTCAATTTTTTTAGTTTTTTTTTTGTGTTCTTTTTTTTCATTCTGATGATGAACTACATAGCGTGATTCAAAACATTGATGTAAGAACAAAATGTAATCTAATATAAATTTGTTTTACTATTGACTATGTAAGATTTGTAAATTTCCCTTTGCTAATTCCATTAACTCTTGTTTTATGTCTTTTGGTAACTCTTTTGACCAGAAGCTTTTGAGTTTTGATAAGGAATCCTCAAATTTTTGGTTGGAATAAAAATTGTCAAAGATTTCCCAACAGGGTTCTCCCTTCAAATCTTTAGAAAATGTTAGAACTCAATTGTATACTATGAACATATTCCTTTCTGGTGCTGTAGGTTTTACAATTTTTGGTCATATAATTTCCCAATCTTTCAAACAAAAGAAAAATGGTTACGCTACTTGGTGAAGGGACATCTCTCCCCAACACTACATTTTAGAAAAGAAGGATTTTTTTCGTATCCATCATAGAGAAAGGTTTTTTCTCCAGATCTTCTAAAGTGTACGAGTGATCTTCTAACTCCACTACTGGTTCCCACCCCTATAACCAAGGTTAATTCATTGTCTACTAGAATTGATAACATCAAACATGATAATCCATGCAGTCGTGAAGTGTGATTTCTTAGTCAGTTTCACATTAATAGATGGTCGAGTATAATTACACTTAGACATTACCTATACAGTCTCTATTTGTTCTTTCAATTTATTCAAACCCTTCGTGGTGTTATCCATAATTGTTTTACTAAATTATATATAACAACTCTTATTTTATCTTGAATGAATATCAAATAATCCTTGAGATCTTAAATTATATGTTGTTTATGGTCTTCATTCAAATCACTTATACCCTTGTCTAACACTTGGGTACTTCCCATAATGTTATCAATTCTTTTTTTTAAGGAGAAGGTAGTTGTTTTAAAGTATTGATTTCATCTCATTCACAATCCATGAAGGAATAGAGCTCTATATATCTATCATATTTTTTTAACATATTTTTATTTATATACTAGAGTTTTCCAAGGCCAACTAACCATTTTCAATGAGAGTATCCTTTTCCACATTAATAGATATATCAACATAGATACCTGCATCCATGGTATTGATCTATTTTATACCATGACAAGGAGAGACAAGTGAAAAAGAATATAGCTCATAATAAGGTTTCAAGACAATTTATTGCTAACTTGACAATATTCTCCTATCCCTTGTTAAGAGGGATTTACATGATTTTTCATTTTGTTTGGATTTACCAAATGGTAGATGAAAACTTGATATATTATTAGTCCTTTTATCTATACTTTTCAATAGACATTTTATCTATTAGTTAAGTCCTCCATAAATGTGCAAACTTCATATTATGTCACTTACTCTATAGTTTGGGTAATTTTTTCTATTAAACTGAAATTTGAGTTTTCAATTTCTATTTTTTTATTGGCTCTAGACTATTTTTCTTGGTAGTCTTTTCCATTTTTTTGGCTGGAAAATTAGTAAAAATTTGGTTACATGTTGGAGACATGGCATCTTACTTCTTCAAGCAATTGGTATTTTGTGTGTATTTCATGTGGTTTCATTATATTGCCACATATTGCATACATCCATATCATAATAGTTGCATGACGCTGCCACATACTCGTTGACGTGGTTGGCTCTAACTATTGATGGGTTGTGACTGTTGCGCATAATTTGTTTGTTGTTGAGGGATTTAAAAATTCTACTATTATCTAACTTTCTAGTTTGGCAAGACTAGAACTACTTGGCTAGCATATGCTTAGCATTTTCTTTCGAGGAGTTTACAGATGTCAGTTGCAACTTCTTATCTTTTTATCATTCTTTATATTTTAAGTTGAACATAATTTGGCCAAATATGACTTTTGTAATGATGCACCTTTTTCGTAAAGATGTATATGTAGATTGGATTAAGTCATATTTTTGTATAATCATTACTAGAAAAACTAGTTTTTAAATCTTACAAAATAATTTTTATTTTTTCTTAATTTTTAAATATTTACAAGAATTTGATGAACTTGTTGCTCAAGACAGAGCTCCTTGTTGTAATGCTTTCTGTCTTAATAAATTTTTTACCCCTCTTATTTCTTTTGAAAAAAGAAATAGGTAACCTTGAGAGTAATTTTTTCTTAATTTTTAAATATTTACAAGAATTTGATGAACTTGTTGCTCAAGACAGAGCTCCTTGTTGTAATGCTTTCTATCTTAATAAATTTTTTACCCCTCTTATTTCTTTTGAAAAAAGAAATAGGTAACCTTGAGAGTAAGGTTTTCCTTTGTTTTTCTCCTAAAATTAAGATTTTCTAAACAAGTTTTTCCATTTTGAATACATATTTTTAATTCTCTGCAACTTCAACATATCATTTAAGGGCATTCATTCATAGGTAGCATTATGATTCCATTAAAAAGAACTTTATTTATTGATGAATGTATATATGTTAAAGCAAAAAGTTGAGACATTGATATGAAACTAACTTAACAAGACAAGTTCATATAAGACACTGATACAAAACTAACATAACAAAACAACTTTATATAATCAGGAGTGTTCAAAAGATACCTCTGGTAAACCCAGTGCATGTAACGTTGGGCACAAGACAACTGCACAACCCACCAAGCATGTTATTCACAATGCATTTCAAAGGAAGTGCGAGAAAGAACTCAAGTCACTAGAAAACTTATTGGATGAAGTAGTTAATTACGTTCATTTTCTAGAGCATCAAATTATCAAAGATCTATCAAAGGAAAGATACAAGAACGAGATTCGTGGAGTTCGCTTCAAGGGTGCTCAAATATCCAAGTCTTTCGAATTGTAGTAAAATGGGTGCTTGTCACCTCCTCCAATTCATTGACATGGTATTTATTGGTATTTATTATTTGCTAATTGTAATGCATGCAAAAATCATATATGAGTATGGATGTGATGGAACTATCTAATGATTAATTCCATGTAAGGATTCAGACATGAGAACATGATTTCGTTCAGAGCAAGATTCTAAAATATGTTTCCATTAAATTGTAGGTCATAGATTTATTCTTTTGATCTATAGGTCTTGCATTGATACGAGCTACAACTCCACACATGCATGTAGCCTTGGTTTTCATACAACAATACAAATTTGGGAATAAATTTTAGCAGTATTTTTTTTTTTTTTTGGGTTTCCTTGAGTTATAGTTATCTGTTTATCCAATGATATATGACATCTACCAAACATTAGCTAAGATTATTTAAATTACTTCTAAGTAGATAAGTTGAAGTCAAAGGAATGTGATAACTTGGTGTAGTGATTGTCCTTAATTGTATCGTGATTGAAATAACTAGGATATCTGTGGAGGTGGTTGACCTAAGCGGATAAAATTATCTACTGTAGTCATTAATAATTATCTCAGTTGAAAAGAGGAAAGACAAAATAAAAGTAATAATTCAAGGGCCTCTTTCATTAAGAAAACATCTCTGTACTTTGAATGTATGTGCAACAGGTAGTAATCATTCAAGGGCCTCTTTCATTAATAAACTATCTTAGTGCTTTGAATGTATGTGCAACAGGTGTGTTCTGCAAGAATAGCACATAGATTCTATTCATTATTATTTCAAATTTGTTATTATGCTCAGCAATGAAGTATTAAGATTTAAATCTTATGTTGAATTTTTATGTCTCCTAATAGGGAAAGTTACCTTTTGAGTTGTAATGCAAGATATGGATGTTCATATAGTCACAAATTTTTTTATAAATCCTCTAATTATAGACCATTTGTTTATTTTTGTTGTCTTTGTTTAACCATACTGACACATAAATAGTACATTTTCCTTTATACTTAGTGTTATATGTGGAAAAGTTACTGAAGTTTTTCTTTGCCAACATCAATCTCGAAAATCTTTCTCAAATTTCTAAAAATCTTTTGACAATAGTTTTTCGATGTTAAGGTTTCTATTATCTTTTATAATTTTTTTGATTCACATGCACTAATAATCAAAGCTTGTGAATTGGCATGCATATATTCCAACATTCATTCCAAACACATTATCGATATCTATTAATTTCTCTTGGATGCGTACCCTTTGCTCATCTGATATCATTAGAATGATCTTTATATTTCTAGGGAGACACCATTTACAACAGGCTTTTACTGATTGCACTAGTAGCATAAACTTATGGGATAAGTTAAAACTAAACGGACAAGTGAAGTGTTTATTATTATCTGTAGTAGCTATTATACTTCTTTCATTTACTCGCAGTTGATCATTATGTGTGTATTCAGCACCATGCAGCTATAAAAATTAATAACATTTTATAATAATTTATGCTCCCTCTACATCATGATAGACAAATCTGGGTTGTTTTAGACATTTTAAAAAATTAAAAAGTTTTCAACATTCTTTAAAAAAGCCTTTGAGTCATGATTAATCATACTCCATACTTTTTAGGGATAAAAGAAGCACCATTTTGCCTCTAAGTGAGCCCCAAAATTGGCCTACTTTATTTAAAAGTGAATCATCTTATGCTCATTTCCCTTTGTTTTTGAAATTATTGATTTGTGTATGGGCAATGAGGATGGTAATACAATCGATTGTACATTCTTAAGATTCAATATTCAGTAATTGCTACGATACTGAAGTGTTGAATATTTCCACAAATTAATTTTTTCTCGGTGTTCTTTCTGTTACAAAATTCTCAAAAGAATGCTGGTAGAAGTTGTTAATATAGGTTTTCCTTCTAACAATTGACTCAGTAATTAACAATTAATATTGTGCATATTAGATTTTCATGATATTTGATCCTTTTATCTCCAAAACTTTATCCATGCAAAATGTACTAGCTGCATTGCTTTCCAAATATTTCAAATAAGTTCAAGCATTAGTAAACTTTTTATATCATTTATCTGCATTATTGTCCATCCCATTAGTGGTGCCCTGAATGATATTGAACTCAAATCATCAATTTTATGCAATTGCCTTTTATTTTTCTATCTTTTATGAGGGAAACTTTATACTTTTAAAATCTTGATTATTTATTTCCTCCATTGTCCTCTTTGTCTTATTGGGAAAACATGATTTATCATGATAGTGTATTATTATATGATGAGTATTTTCATTCTTAATTTAGAAATAAATGATTTAACAATTTTTTAGTTTTGTTTCTGTGTACTATTTTATTGGAATTTATTTTTTAATTATAGGTTATTATTTTTGAAGAAATTATACTTGGCAATCATATGAGGTGTATCATCATTTTCAACTTGTTTAATCTTTGGTGAAGATTAGAACTCTGAATCTATGTTTCTAGTAATTTATTTTCTCTCAAAACCTACCTTCCACTATTCGCAAAAGGCAGGGACTCAAGCTCAAACAAAGCTCTTGTTTTTTAATGCTTTTAGAGCTGATTTGTATAATATATTTTTCCTCATATCTAAATATTTTGAACTTGTTTAAAGGAGAAAGAGTTTTTTTTTTCAAGATCTTGAAATGATGGAGTGTTTAAATGATTTTTTTAAAAGTATATATTATACATCTCTATCGTCCATGTAAATTTAATTTGTATATAAAAAACTAAATGGTTCAAGGGTGAATGTTACTTTTAGAAAGTGGTTGTAAGCTAAAATGAGGGGATTAAGTTTTAACCATAGGATACCCTTTATAGACTTGATTTTGTTACTTTTTAAAAATCTATTTATGTGAGTGATAAATTAGTACAATGTAAGTTATGACACTAGAGTCACATTAATAAGTTATTTATGAAAAACAAATTAATATTGGGTCTATTATTTCTACATATAATTTATGATGAATCATTGTGAATAGATTTAGGTTCTTCCTACACATAATTAGCATAAGGAAAAAGTTTTGATAAATTTGTGCAAAATATTTTCTTGAGAATAACAGCATAGAAAACCTTGAAGGGTGGTGATTTTTTTAAAGGTATATATTATACATCCCTATTGTTCATGTAAATTTAATTTGTATATAAAAACTAAATGGTTCAAGGGTGAATGTTACTTTTAGAAAGTGGTTGTAAGCTAAAATGAGGGGATTAAGTTTTAACCATAGGATACCCTCTATAGAATTGATTCTATTACTTTTTAAAAATCTATTTATGTAAGTGATAAATTAGTACAATGTAAGTTATGACACTATGTTATGAAACATATTGGTGAAAATGGTCTCAAGTATATTATAAATAAATAAGAGTTGTCACCCTCTATAGACTTGATTCCATTACTTTCTAAAAATCTATTTATATAGGTGATAAATTAGTACAATGTAAGTTATGATATTATGTGATGAAACATATCGGTGAAAATGGTCTCAAATACATTATAAATAAGAGTTTTCTTATAGCTTAGATTGCTACCTAAAATTTAAAATTAAGAAATGATAGCAATTTATTTTTAAATACTTTGAAAAAAAATCTAGTGCAAACTTTTGCACTACAATAATCATCAACTTGTCTACAATTTTTATGAATTAAACATATATATATTTCCTAAATTCGTTTGAAATATGTATACAAATTTAACAAAAATCTAATTTCTAGTCAACCCAAACACCTTTTTTTTTTACCTTTTTCTAAATAGTTTGATACAATAAGCAATCAGAGTTATATTAATTAAAAAATTCATTCCAATCAACAATTTAAAATGTGTTTACTAAAAGTACATTAAAGATGCATTTGATCTTTTTTCATTACTTTTTTGAAATTTGTTTATAGTTGTACTTTTATAATTTTAATATCTTATAACATAGGATAAAAAATTAATTTAAAGTTAAAAAAATCTTATAAAATAGGTAATATTAGAAATCTAGAAATGTTACTTTTTGCATCTATTGAACTTTAAAAAAAAAAAAATAAATAAAAAAACAACTAATAAAAATATGAAGAGACAATTAGAAAAATGAATATTTTTAAAAAATAAAAAATTAAAATAAAATGATTGCAAATGAAAAATAATAATAAACCATCAACTTAACAGTAATCTAAACAAAACAATATAAATGACCCATAAGACAACAAATAAGAATAGGGCTAGAGACCTAAAAGATTAATAGAGGCTTTTCACAACTTTTACAATCTCCACATTATTACAAATGAATTTCACATTAATATCTAGCATATATGATGATTAATTTTATATTATTACTTGTCTTTAACATGGCTATGAGTTCTTCGAAAGGACCCTTGTACTAGAATTTAACATTCACTTTTCTCCTAGTCGATCATTATTTTAAAATAGGCTATTGCTTTTGTTAGTATGAATGCTAATGGTATTGTTATGGTGGAGTATGTTAGCAATGTTGGAGATAGATTAAGATAGTATGTGTTGCATTCATGATAGTGATTATCATCAATGTCAACATACATGTTATTCTATGAAGACTAGCAAAGTTATAGAGGTAGAAGTATTTGGCACAGTTTGAGGATTGAAGATAAGATTATTCACACTTGATGATATGATCATCATAATTTCTAGATACTACAACTAAGAGAGCATATGGAAATATCAAGACTAGTTCGAGTTAGAGGATTTTAGTGAAGACAACTTTCAGATAGCATTTCTGGAAAGAAGGTACTATTATTTTGATTCTATCTCTTCTTAGGGATAGAGTTGGATAAAGAGGATTAAAATAGAGGTTGAAGAATTGGTAGCAATTTTTAAAATGACATAATTAGATGATCAATGTGCAAAATGTTATGGAGACTATGAGATGCCAGTTTTCTTGTAATCTTTGATAAAGTGTATAATTGTAATGTAACATGTATTATAATATCTTACTGATGTCCTATATTATTATTTTAAATTAGGAAACCCTCAAGGCCAACTTAATAACTTTTTTTAGCACTTGGTATAAAGGAAGTTTCATATCCTTGTTTTAAAGTGTGGTTTTGGATCAATGAGATCAATTTAAAAACTTGCATGTGAATATCTTTTGATCAGAGAAGAGATTGATGAGGGTCAATTTATTGTGAGCTTCAAAGAAACTATATCAGGAATGAATTTTTGATTTGGTTAGTTTAGAAATCTTTGATATTCTTATCTAGAAGATTGTCTAGTGAAGACAATTTTTCGAGGCTATTTGAAAAATGGGTTTATTTGTCCTCCTTTCAACACCTACTAGGGTTGGTACAACTCCTAATAGGGCTAGAAGCTCCTAAAATGGATTCAAAGTCTCCTAGTAGGGACTCATATGTACTGATTATATTTCATTGACTCCTAATAGGGTCCATCCTTTCATAAGGAACATTTATATTAGTACACCATCTTGTGGAAAATATTCCCACTCAGGTTTTCCCTCTGATCAATGGTTTCCATAGTTAACATATCTTGTTTATTATGTATAGTTATCTTCCTATGGTTGTTTTATCTACTATTGACATTTTCATAATTAATAAAGATATTGAGGGTTATTTTAATTGCAAGATACTTTCAAATTAAATGAAGAAGGAATATGAGATGATTGGAGAAATAAAATACTTATTGGGATTGTAGATTGTATAGAATAAGGATGGAATTTTCATATCACAAGCTAAATATCTTCAAGATTTGTTGAAAATATTTGAATTGTAAATTTGTAAACTTGTTTGAACACCTAAGATAGCTAGATGTAAGTTATCTAGCATAGATGAATCCCTTCCCTTAGTTCTGAACAAAAGAAGTACATATTTATGATTGGTGGATTGCAATATTTGACACATAATAGACCTAATATAGCTAATATAGTTGGAATTGTTGGAATATTTTAGGTAGATCCTAAAGAGACACACTATGTAGTAGTAAAAGGAATTTTTAGATATTTGAAAGGCACACATGATTATGGATTATGGTATATAATAGATCACAAGATTTAACTTTATGTGTGTACACAAATATTGACTAGGAAGTTTAGATGATACATAGAGCGCCAGTGGTAGAGCATTCTTCTTGGGAGGAAGATGCGTTCCTTGGTTGAGCAAGAAATAGGATTGCATTTCATAAAGCACAATAGAAGAAAAGTATGTAGCAGTAGAAAATAATTATAATTGGATTATTTGGATGAAGAAAATGTTGAAGACATTGGGATTGAGTTTAAAGAATTTATCATCATACATTGTGATAATACAAATAGAGTATGTCAAAGAATCCATTTTTACATTGAAAAAAAAGCATATATCTATTTAGTATCACTTTTTGAGAGAGAAAGTTGTAGAGAAAGAAATCAAATTGGAATATGTTAGAACAAATGAACATATAGTAGATATATTTACAAAACCTTTGACTAAGGACACATTTGAGTACTTGAGAGGTATGAGTTGGGTTATGCCCCAACCTACTTTTGAGTAGTTGATATAGAGATTACATCAGCCCAACAGTAGTAGATCATTATTTGTTTATCTAGATAGGATGCTTGATACTTTTCTTATGGGGGGTATATGTGCTTGAGATGAGTCGATAAGGACTCTTGGTATTTGTATTTAATAGTGTCTTTGGACACTTGATCTAATTGCATATTGTGTTGGAGATGGTTGAACTTCAAGAATTGACATTATGATTCCTTTATCATTGATGTCAATGGGGGAGATATGTGAGTAATACATGATCATTATTTATCTCAACAGAGAGAGTATTGATGTTGATGTATGAGGGATATTAACATTGTCCTTGTACATGTTGTTTACTTTATGGTTGTGATTTAAACATGAGAAACTCTTTACAACCTTTCTAATACTGAGATGTATGTTTACATTCATTGGTGACATGAATGGGAGAGTAAATATAGATAAGAAAGAAATATATTTGGTATTAATGAATCTTAGATGTTTTTCATCTATGTTTCCATCAATGCCAAAGGGACATATTGTTAGCATCAATACTAATGGTATTCCTATGGGAGGGTATGCTAGAAATGGTGGCGACAAAATTTAGAGCTTATGTATTTCATTCATGTGATAACCCAACTTGAGATAAGAATTTAATAATAAATATATATTATATATAAAGTTTATAATAAGTAAAATAATAATAAATATCACCATAGACATATACATATTGATTATATATTAAAATATTAATAATATAAATAAAAAATAGTATTATTAATAACATGAAACATAATAATAATAATAATTATATATATATATATATATGATTATATTTAATTAATATATAATAATATTATTAATATGATTTTAATATAACCTATTATGAAAATAGATCACTATTAAATTGAAAAGTAAGTTTGTGTATATAGAGAGAGAGGATCATTGGGGATATGGAGAAATATGAAGAAAATATATGCATTTGATTTGCAATCGGAAAGATGAATTAAATTAAATTGAAGTGCTAGTAGAAGACATTACAATTGGTATCGAGCAAATTCGATCTTAAGGAAGTGCTAAATAGGGTGCATGTTCTAGACTAGTTTTATAAACATAACAATGAAGACTGCTGAAAAATGATTCAAATTATCAAGCCGTGGACTTCTACAGTTGTAACTGAAAATAATAGCTATGGTGCTTGATAAGTTATTGCAGTGGAAAATTTTCACGAATTTAATGGTACCATTCCTTTTTGGCACAAAACTCTTTATTTTAAATGAATCTGCAATATGAAGGATGCCATTTACACCGCGGTAGTTTTGTTAGCATGTTTTGCTGGCACCTGTAGATGACATTGTTGAGAAACATGTGTCTCAACCTTGCAATCTTTTCTTGGAAAATTCCAGAATTAGTTTGTGGGAGTTTTTCCACTTGTTTATGCATTGGAAAATGGTTAGTGAGTTGTTAAATGAGTCTTGTCCTTATTAGAATATAGGTAGGCTATTTTTCGAGAATTGATGACTCATTTTGTGACTTTTATGGGGGTCTAGACTAAGAGATAAAATTGTGGATGGGATTACTATTTTTAACCTGGTTGTTTTTCCATATTGGAAATGTAAATGTCAAAAATGTGTAACATGTGGCATGGTAGTTTTGCTCATGATTTTGTAAAACCATAAGTGGTTTCCAGGTTGTAAAATCACTATAAAAGGAGGGCTTGGGGAGGTGTTTGTGTAATTGAGTTTAGTTTGCAAGACTAGTGCTAGAAGGAGTCTCTCCAAGTTCGAGTTGTGGTGATGCGCTCCTATAAGAACTTGCATTGCAAGTGTATTGTAATCATCTTGGTTTGATAATACATTATGCGAGTTTTGGAAGGTGGGGTTTTTCTCCCAGCAGGGTTTCCCCATGGTAATCATTGTGTTGTGTGTTCTTTGTTATTTTGATTATGTTATTATGCATTTCTTGAGATCTTTGCAATAGTTACTTTGATTTGCACAATCGTCCTCTCAAAGATTAGCGTAGGAAGTGATTCCGTGCACCTTTGCTTCCTTACAAGTGGTATCAGAGCCTGGCCAGTTTTGGTTCTATTTTTTGGGTACAGGGTTTTTTTAGCTAATCAAGGTTTGAGTGGGAGCTTGTGCAGAGCATTTCATTTTTATGTTGCAGGAATTAAAAGATGGCAAGCATGTCAGGGAGAATTGATGTTGAAAAGTTTTTTGGCACAAACTTTGAGATGTGGAAGCTGAAGATGGAAGATCTGTTGACTGATCGGGATCTATGGGATGCAATTGATGAGAACAAGATGAGGCCCACATATCCAACATTAGCTGCACAATATGATGTGAATGATAGAAAAGCTAAAGGTCTCATCAGATTGTGTCTTGCAGACTCGATTCTGATTAATGTCCATGAAGAACCTACCATGCAGAAGCTTTGGAAAAAGCTTAGTGAGATCTATCAAGCGAAATCACTTGTGAATAAGATTTTCTTGAGGAAGAAGTTGTATTCCTTGAGAATGGAAGAAGGTGGAAAAATTTTTGAGCATCTGGAAAGGTTTAATATGTTGGTGACTCAGTTGACCTCAGTAGGGGTGCCAATGGATGAAGAAGAAAGGTGTCAAATCTTGTTATGTTCGTTGCCAGACTCATGGGATAGTCTTGTGATGGCTATAGGGAGCACTTCAGTTGTCCTGAAGATGGAGGATGTTGTTGGTTCTCTACTTTCTAAGGAGATGAGAAGGGAGGTCTCTCTGAATGCCAAAGAGGCTTTGAGTGTTCGCAGAAGACCAAAAGAAAGAGGCAAGAACGAAAAGCAACATGGCCATTCTAAGTCCAAAAATAAGGGGAGATCGAAATCCTGTAATAAGTCCAAGGCAATCTGCTGGAATTGTGGCAAATCTAGACACTTCTGAAAGGACTGCAAAGAGGAGAAGAAGAAGAAGAAGAAGAAGAAGAAGCAAGATTATGATTCTAAGTCTGAGAAGGAAGATGGAGATGCTTTCATTACAGCCTTGGCCACTCATCCAGGTGAAAATGCATGGTTAATAGATTCAGGTGCATCTTTCCACATGACTCCTAATAGGAATTGGTTTAGTAAGTATGAAAATTTTGATGGTGGTAAGGTGTATTTGGGTGATAATTCAGTACTTGATATTGTTCGTCGTGGAAGTATTCATGTGAAATTTTCTGATGGTAGAATTAGAAGGTTTGATGGTGTCTTGCATATCCCTAGACTAGCAAGGAATTTGTTATCTGTTAGTAAGCTAATAGATGCAGGTGTGCATGTACAATTTTCTGAAACAGGTGTAAAAATGGTGAGAGGCGCTATGGTAATAGTGAGAGGAAGTAGATTGGGTACATTGTACCAACTTGATGCATGCACAGTTGAGTGCAATAGTACTTCTGATAAGATTGTGGAAAAGACTACTCAGTTAGAGAAGGAGAGAGTTTCTCTTTCAACAGATGGTCATGGTTTTTGGGTACCCAAGGGTGCTCTATCTACTGAATCAAAGTTGCCTGCAGAGAAGACTATGTTATGGCACCAGAGACTCAGCCACATAGGTGAGAAGGGTCTATGGACCTTGAAAAACAAGAACCTTGTTGATGGGTTGAATGACTGCAATCTTGAGTTTGATTTTTGTGAGTATTGTATCTATGGTAAACAAAACTGCATTTAGTTTTACTCGAGTTCTCATAAGTCTTCATGTATTTTGGATCTAATTCATTCAGATGTATTTGGTCCAGTTGATGTTCCTTCTATTGGTAGATCAATTTATTATGTTTCTTTCATTGATGATTTTAGTAGAAGAACATGGGTTTATTTCCTTAGGAGTAAAGCTAAAGTTTTTAGTCGTTTCAAAGAATTTAAAACAATGGTTGAATTGCAGACTGGAAAGAAAATAAAATGCTTGAGAATTGATAATGGTGGTGAATTTTGCTCCAATATTTTTGACACATTTTGTAAAGATTGTGGTATTAAAAGAGAGAAGACAACTCCGTATTCTCCATAGTAAAATGGAGTTGCAGAAAGAATGAACAAGACCTTGATGGAGAAGGCTAGGAGTATGCTGAGTGGTGCTGGACTAGAACAAAAGTTTTGGGCTGAAGTTGTAGCCACTGCCTGCTACCTCATAAATAGGTCTCCTACATAAGCTCTTGTTGATAAGATGCCAATGGAAGCGTGGTCAGGCCACAAGCCTTCACTTAGACATCTGAGAGTGTTTGATTGTGAGGCATATGCTCATGTGCCAAAGGAGAAGCGAACAAAATTAGACAACAAAGCTGTCAAATGTATCTTCATTGGATATAGTTATGGTGTGAAAGGATACAAGCTTTTGGATCCTGTTGCACAAAAGGTATTTTATTCCAGAAGTGTTATTTTTAGAGAAATAAGCCTTCTTCTGTTATAGTGCAGCCAAAAAAAATTAAAGAAAAGAAAGATGTGATTCAACTTCCTACTACACCTGAGAAAGTTGAATCAAGGCCCTTAGAAAGACAAGATGTTGAAGAGAGCTCTATGAGTTTTGAATCATCAGAGGAAGAGGGAGAACCTAATCATGAACCTGAACCTCCTAAACCTGAACCAGATCTTGTTTGAAGATCTACTAGACAAACGAAACCACCTGAAAGGTATGGGTATTCTCCTGATGATTGGAGGTGCATATTTGCACTGAATGCTAACATTGATGAACTGAGATTTGTAGAAGAGGCTCTTGGTATGAATGATTCAAAGTCTTGGAAAATAGCCATGGATGAAGAAATGGCAGCTCTTAAGAGGAATCAAACATGGGACCTTGTACCATTGCCTAAAGGACGGAAGCCTGTTGGTTGTAAATGGGTGTTCAAAAAGAAGATGGGTTTAGATGGAAGCATTGAGAAGTATAAAGCACGTTTGGTTGCAAAAGGTTACTTTCAGGTTGAGGGAGTAGATTATGGCAAGATTTTTTCTCCAGTAGCCAAAATGACATCCATTAGATTTTTGCTTTCTATTGCAGCAGTTTATGATCTAGAGATCGAGCAAATGGATGTGAAAACTGCTTTCCTTCATGGAGATTTGGAGGAAGAAATTTACATGTCACAGCCAAAGCACTATGTGGTGAAAGGTAAAAGTCATTTGGTCTATAAATTGAAGAAATCCTTGTATGGTTTAAAATGGAGTCCTAGGATGTGGTACCAGAAGTTTGATACATATGTGTTGAGTTTGGGATTTGTGTGATCTAAATCTGATCACTGTATATATTTCAAATCTGATGGTGATGGTTTTTTGGTTATTGCCTTGTATGTCGATGACATGTTGTTTATTGGGAAAGGAAAAGGTTTGATTGCAGAGTTAAAATCTCAACTCTCAATAAAGTTTGAAATGAAAGATCTTGGTGCAGCTAGGCACATTCTAGGGATGGAGATTATAAGAGATAGACAGAATAGAAAGCTTTGGCTAGGCCAAAGTAAGTATGTTGGTACTATTTTGAAAAGATTCAATATGTAGGATTCAAGACCATTGAGTGTTCCAGTTACTATGGGAACAAAGCTTTCTAGCTCACAGTGTCCTACATCCCCATTGGAGATGGAAGAGATGAGTTGAGTACCATATCAGAGTGCTGTTGGAAGTTTGATGTATGCTATGGTTTATACAAGACCAAACATTGCCCAAGCAGTGGGAGTACTTTCCCATTATATGTCTAATCCAAGAAGAGCACATTGGGATGCGGTAAAAAGAGTTTTCAGATACTTGCGGGGTACCTCAGAGTACTCAATATGTTTTCATGGAACAGGAACTGAGAATTCCTTGGATATTCGAGGCTATGTGGATTCAGCCTGGGCTGGTGATGTTGATAGAAGAAGATCCACCAGTGCATATGTGTTTACATTATTTGGTGGTGCAATTAGTTGGATGAGTAAGCGACAGGTTGTGGTCACTTTGTCCACTACTGAGGCAGAGTATATGGCAGCTACTCATGCTTGCAAAGAAGCCATCTAGCTAAAGAGATTGTGTTTAGATATAGAGTTCAAATAGGGTGCAGTGACAATTTATAGTGACAGCCAGAGTGCAATCTACCTAGCGAAGAACTCGACTTTTCATGTGAGGACCAAGCACATTGATGTACAATATCATTTTGTGAGAGATATGGTCGCGGATGGCAAGGTGAAGCTGGAAAAGGTAGAGACTTTGGCAAATGTTGCTGATGCATTAACTAAGCCCGTAAGCACAAAGAAATTTAGATGGTGTTCAGAGTCTATAGGCCTCTTGGCCCCTAGCAATTAAGTCCATGATATTTCAAATCCCCTAACTCTTGTAAGGTGTTCGACAAGTGGGAGAATGTTGAGAAACATGTGTCTCAACCTTGCAATCTTTTATTGGAAAATTCCAGAATTAGTTTGTGGGAGTTTTTCCACTTGTTTATGCATTGGAAAGTGGTTAGTGAGTTGTTAAATGAGTCTTGTCCTTAGTAGAATATAGGCAGGCTATTTTTAGAGCCTTGATGACTCATTTTATAACTTTTATGGGGGTCTAGACTAAGAGACAAAATTGTGGACGGGATTACTATTTTTAACCTGGTTGTTTTTCCATATTGGAAATGTAAATGTCAAAAATGGGTAACATGTGGCATGGTAGTTTTGCTCATGGTTTTGTAAAACCATAAGTGGTTTCCAGGTTGTAAAATCACTATAAAAGGAGGGCTTGGGGAGGTGTTTGTGTAATTGAGTTTAGTTTGCAAGACTAGTGCTAGAAGGAGTCTCTCCAAGTTCGAGTTGTGGTGATGCGCTCCTATAAGAACTTGCATTGCAAGTGTATTGTATTCATTTTGGTTTGATAATACATTGTGCGAGTTTTGGAGGGTGGGGTTTTTCTCCCGGAAGGGTTTCCCCACGGTAATCATTGTGTTGTGTGTTCTTTGTTATTTTGATTATGTTATTATGCATTTTTTGAGATCTTTGCAATAGTTACTTTGATTTGCATAATCGTCCTCTCAAAGATTAGCGTAGGAAGCGATTCCGCACACCTTTGCTTCCTTACAGACATAAGCACTCTTAAAACCATGGCAAGAAGAAGATACATACTTTGCAAAATATTAGAATATCAATATGGAAATGTTAAGGGAACAACTTTGTATCTTGAATGCATTCATAGACAGTCCCTTGCTGATAACGACAGATATGATGTATTGGTGAAAGTTAAATCGAACTACTCATATTGTCACTTCATATTCCATTGATTATCATCGCAAACTATAGTGTTGAATTAGTCACGGTGAAATTAGAAAACAAGTGTGACTCAAAGTATCTACATTGGGGAGGACCTTATTTAGTGATGGCTTCTGCCCTCATAACATATAATTTAATTGCACCCTCTTTGTGTGCTTCGGAATCACAAGGTCTCGAAATCGAATCCCAAAAAAATCCTACATGTTATTGCAAACCTGTTAAGAAATTAGTTTAGAGTTTCTATACATTGAGTGGTTCCATTATAAACAATTGCCACAAAATAACAACGCCACCGGAAGAGTCTTCATACATGGTCGATCTCCTGAAGAGAGAGGTCATTAATCCACTAAATGATACAAGTGTACTGTCAGCAAAGTGCCATTTTAATAATAATTGTAGGTGGGAGACTGTGAACGACCATAACTTAAGAGGACAGATAATTTGGAGATACAGCCGCCATTTATTACTGCTAGCATTCAGAGTTCAAGGTCAATCAAAATCTTGAAGTCTTCAGGATCACTTGTTGGTGCTGGAGGATTGGGACCACCCGCTACATTATGCCTTGCAACTCGTTGGTTCCTTTTTCTCGGAATTATTATTAATTATGATTTTGTTGTGATAAATAATCTTCTTTGATAGTTGCATTAAGCATTGCAAATGTATTGGACATCGTTGGCAAATATGATATAGTTGTGGATGCAACAGAGAACGTAGAAAAACTCAGATGAAGGCGTGATAAACACTAGTTTAATACAAGATATCCTAATCAAATATAATGTTCATAAAGAAAGTCGGTGGATTTGTACAGAGTTTTTGTAAATTCACTGAAACATTTCATTGCTTCAAACACATAGAAGAGACAAAGATGAAATCAGGGACAGCGGTAGAGAAAGCAATGGATAATCAATTGAAAATATATAGCTGGTTATCATCAAACAAGAATAGCGAAATGAGACAAATGGACATACAAATTACACAGACAAGCATATGATTCTCCAAGATAAATAAAACAAGGGCTGCAGTGCAGCACAGTTCCTACAAGACGGTGCCACAATTGCCAAAAAAAATAAAAATTGTTGAATTGGTAAAAAAACATTAGATACAAACATATATATGTAGTTGTAATTTCAAATTTATCAACTTGGAAGAGATAACAGACACAGAATATTGATATTCTTAGAGCATGACATTATAGACCAGCCAGTTTTTTCAAATGCATCTTAATCCATTGTTGACAGAACGAATATAGAAGGAAAATTCCAATTATAAAAGCTTGTTCTAACCAATATATAATAGATAATAAGAATTATATTGAATATTCTTAAAGACTTGGATACATCAAACTACATATACTTTAATCTGACCTACAAGAGAATGTTGCTAGATAGTAGTCTAACTAGTCTAACTAGAGTGAATTGCATAGATTTGGGCATACTTATCACCATCAAACTACATAGGACTTTAGATCTAAGCGTTAGAAAATTGATAGTTGACAAATTTTGCCAAAAGATGACATCTCTTTAGAGCTAAGTGCATGCCATCAAAATTATCCCATTCCTGTAACTTCTCTTTTGATAATAGATGAGGGCTGAAGGAGGTATGAAACAGAAAATATTCAAAAAAAATTCACAGAAATTTGAGAAAGAAAACAAAAAAATTGAGAAAATTTTCACTGGAGATTTTCCTATGCCTTGGCATAATACCACGATCTTCCCTTATTCTTGAAGCACACCAGTCCACATAAGAAATAGCAATCTGAAAAGAAAGAAAAAATGATTGCAGCCACATTATGCCAGTCATGCTTCACTAGCCTTGCACAAATTATAATTGCAGCAGATGCTATCCTATGCATAACTCCAGTAAGAACAAGCTATATCAGAAGTTCCACACACAAGTGACAGAGATGTAAGTATGTTGCAATCCTCTAACCACAAGAGGGGTTTGAAACATCACTACTGAGCCAAAATAAAGAAGTTTATGATTAGTCAAGCCCGGTCACTCTCACTCTCAGAATTCGAACCACCAACACAATCAATAAAAACCCTAAGAACTGAACCTAAAATGAATATTTTCCTTTACTGACATACTGACATGAATAGTGGAAAAATCTTTGTTATCAAAATCTTGTCCATCCTCTTGTCTCAAGGCTAGATTTCCCTTCTATGCAAACGTATCCCCTCCATCTAATTTTAAACATTTTATCTTGTTGAGCTATAACCCTTCAATGGGTACTTCTATTTTATTGAAATATCCTGCATTTGTGAGATATTGTTATGGATAGAGTTAAACTCAAAAATATTAATATATTGTATCCATAAGTACTGAGAGATTTATACAATAGTTATATATAATTAACTGGATATTATTTCTGAATTCTGTAACATATAATTGAACCCAGAAATAACATTTGTTTAATTTTCATTGATAATGCCGATTCATATTTTTACTACACCAAAGAGAAACATCAGATCTTTGTAGCAATCTTCTCCTAACGCCATACGTGTGAAAATACAGGATGTAACTGAACATAAAGATAATGAGTATGATAAGCTAACTTTAACCCAAGGTCTGGGGATCGCTCCCCTATTCTAAAAGTGTATGTGATAAGGTTTCCATTGGAAATAATGCCTTAGATGGAAGTACAGAGGAAGGAAATTAAGGGGTCATCAAGTGGTCAGAGGAGCAATTTTGTATCTTCTTTTTCTACTTCAGCTAGTGTTGATGACAAGAAAGATTTCCAGCTAAAGGGCACTAAGCCAATGAACCATCTTAGACGATATGGTGATGCAATCCTTAGAAGAGAAGGTTAACCTGTTATCGGTTTTCAAGTTGGTAGCAACTTCAAGGTTACCTGCCAACGCAGAATCGGTAGACAGTAACTGTATTAGAGAGAAGAAAACAAAGAGCTATATACAGCTTACTTTTAGAAGAGTAATTTCCAAGCAACTCAATAATTTTCAAGCAACTCGGATGATTAAAGTAAGATATCTTCCAAAGTAAGAAGAAATCCAAACAGGAAAATAACAAAAAAAAACTATATCCAAGTTTGGAGAACACGACTTCTCAAACTTTGAAATGAGAACATCATTAATTCAAACAAGGTAAATCAAACTGAATGAGGAAAACAAGAAACCAACATTATTTCTCACCAGCCCAACAACAACAACAAAATTGATTCTTCACATACCTAGTTTTGACAACAAAATCTGTTAGGATATAGCAACAGAGATGAAAATAACATGATTAATAAGGGAAATAGGACCCAAAAAAGGGAAGAGCAATTAGAAAATTAGACTGCAAACAATATGGATAACACAATTCTTCATAAATCCATTTATAAAAATACAATTTTCAAAATCCTGATTGGAAGAATACAACAGATACCCTCATGGTTTTAAACATAACTAAACTTAGTTGACAGGAAAATTGACCCCAAAATTGGGGGATTTGACGTGTACAAATATGCTCTAAAACCTTATTTTGATGCTAGGAAAATACAGCGAATTCAAGCTTGTGGGCAATATCTCCAAAAAAAAAATGATGTCTCAAAAATCATTGAAAATAAATTTCCAAACACCAGTAAAACCTATATCATCGGTGGCTAGAACCAAAGGCACAAAAGAAATGAGCGGCAGCCATTCAATGTCATGAAAAATTAATGCACATAAAAAGGTCACTTTAAACTCTTTACACATAGACCATTTTTTAATAGTAACAACTGAAATGTTGTGCCTCTATTTGGAAATTACACTTTTTTTTAATTGCAAAAAATCAGACATTCAAGAATACATGCTAGCAGTTTGGAAGAATGGAAGAGATCACGGAAATTAAAAGCCATCATTCAAGATAATTATTTATTTCTTTTGAAAGAAACATTTTTTTCAACTGAGTCAAACAACATACAAGTAGAGTAAATCTCCAGGGAAAAATCTACAACCGTCAATGTCTGTAAAAAAAATTATTCAGAAAGCAAATGTGCAAATTAATGAGTTTAGGGTTAATGCTCTAGTAGCTCGCATATTCCAAATCTTATCCAATTAGTTTCTTATAGGTCCGAAGTGAAACTAATTGGTCCGCAGTTGTCACTTTGCATTTTTATGGTGACGTTTTATTAAATTGGCATTAGGTCTCTTTTAGTTACTTAATTTGTATTAACTTTTTCTTTAAAAATGTTGAACAAACTTGAAATGAAAAAATCTGTTTCGAGAAATCCATTGAATTTGGAAGACTACCCGAAATTAAAAACAGAGCTAAGGCCATTACATAAATCTGAGCATCTCTGAAAAAGTGAATTGTGGAATATACTACAGACGTCTCGCATCTCAGTTGCATGTCAAAAAACAATTTTAAATATATCAGCTATTTTCCCTTTTAATGTGTGAAAAGTGGATAGTTGAAGAAAACCAACCAAAAAAAAAAAACTAAAAGCAAAGAACAGCAGCACAAAACATATTGGAAGAGAAAATATATTTTATTGATTGATTGGATTGCAATGCAATTACCTCTCTGTATATAGAGACCTTTATATTTTCTAGAGCCAAGAAAATCTCAACTAACTTCATGTGTGGAAGAGGTAAAAGATGATAGAACTGCATGTTCACTCAGTCACGGATTGAAGAGGCTGGAAGATGTCAATGACAACTTGTTGTTTAGTTGTAACAAACAGCGATAACTACTCATTCATCAGTGAAATTATTCCAACACCCTCCCTTAATTTCTACCACTAATACATCTTTAAGTGGGAGAAATTAAAGAATGAATTCAAACATCAACCTCTTTGAGATATTGCAAGGTTCTAAACTTGAGAAATTTAACAGTAGATAATGCTTTGATAAATATATCTGCAATTTGATCTTCATTGCCATAGAAGTGTAGGTCCACTACTTCACTCTCCATTAAGTCACGAATGAAGTGATGGTGAACTTCAATGTCTTTGGACCTAGCATGGTATACAGGATTCTTCGTGACCTTGATAGTCCTTTGGTTGTCATAGAATATGGTGGTTAGATGAGCTTGTTGATGACGTGTCTCTTGAAGTAGTCTTCTGATCCATAGAGTTTCTTGAGATGTTTTGATGCACTAATATATTTTGCCTCTATTGATTAAAGTGACACTATTGATATCTTCTTACTACTCCAAGAAATTGGTCTGAATCCAAGATGAAAGATATATCTTGAAGTTGATTTTCTATCATAAATAACTTCTGCATAATCAAAATCTATGTAACCTACTAAAGTAGGTTCTCCTTCATGTTTGTACTCAATGCCAAGCTTGGAAGTGCCTTTGATGTACTTCAAAATCTTCTTAGTAGCTTTCCAGTGATTGTAATGTGGATTCACCATGTACCAGGATACAACACCAACAACATATGCAATATTTGGTCTAGTGTAAGATCTAAGAGACTACTAACAAGCTGCCTATACAATTTTTCATCCACCTTCTTTTGAGTAGAATGAGCACTTAATTTTATCCTATTTCACATGGCATATTGGCTGATTTACAATCACTCATATTGAAATTTTTCAATACATCAAGAGCATACTTAGTTTGAGAAAGCATGATCCTTCCTTCTTCTTGTCAAACTTGCATACCCAAGAAGTAGTGCATTAATCCTAGATCAGTTATCTCAAAAGTTTGTTTGAGTTGTTTCTTGGTGTTCTCAATACATTGTGTGGAATCTCCTATAATGATTAGATCATCCACATACAAGACAATAATAACAATTTCATCATCAAGATGCTTTACATATACATTTGGGTCAACTTTGCTTCTTTCAAATCCATCTTTTACAAAGAATTCATTTATTTTGGAGTACCACACCCTTGGAGCCTATTTAAGACCATATAGTGATTTTCTCAATCTACATACTAGATGTTTTTCACCATCTTTAAAAAATCCTAGTGGTTGTTGCATGTAAATCTCTTCTTTTAAGTCAACATACAAAAAAGCTCTTTTTACATCCATTTGAAACATTTTCCATCCACACTTTGTAGCCAAAGAAATAATAGTAGGAATTGAAGTCATTTTAGCAACTGGGGAAAATGTTTTAGTATAGTCAATACCTTCTTCTCATGAGAAACCACGAGCCACTAACCTCACCTTGTATCTCTCAATGGCTCCATCTGATGTGAATTTTTTTTTGTAGGTCCATTGGCAACTGACCAAATTATTTCCTTCTAGAAGTGTTGTCAATTCCCAAGTATCATTCTTCATCAAGGTGTTGTACTCTTCTTTCATAGCTTCTTTCCATTCATCTTTTCCTTTAGCTTCCTCAAATGTGCTTGGAGTATCAACTTGCATCACCTTAGCCATAAGAGCATAGTTAGCAAAAATCTTCGGCCTGTCTTGATAGCCTTCTTTAATGCTTCAAATTTTCCTTGTCTTCCTTGTGTCCTCATCATCACTACTACTTGAATATTCAACTTGCATGTCTACTCCTATAAGAGATGTGATATTTTGATCTGAATCATTAGTGCCAAAATATTTGTCCTCTTCAAGAAAAATTCAAAAATTCGAAAATGTGGGAGATTTATTACTTTCAACATCTTCATCAAACCAAACATTTCTTTTGACATGAATCTCCCTTGTATTAGGATTATATAGCCTATAACCTTTTGACTCTTCACTATATCCCACCATAATGTACTTCTCACTTTTTCTTTGTAATTTACTCCTTTCATCAGGAATGCGAGCATAAGTAGTACAACCAAAAATACAGAAATGAGACACAGTAGGCATTCTTCCATTCCAAGCCTCTTTAGGGGTTATGTTGATAACAATCTTTGTAGGTGTTATATTGAGAATGTAAACTATAGCACGAATTGCTTCAGCCCAAAGATTGACTTCTATATTTCTAGAGTGAATCAGACACCAAGCCATTTCCATTATAGTCCTATTCTTTCTTTCTGCAACCCCATTTTTTTGTGCTGAGTAAGAAATAGTTGATTCTTTTTTTATGCCATTTTGTTTACAAAATCCCAAGAATTCCTTATTCATATATTCAATTCCTCTATTTGTTCTTATGATTCTTAGAGATTTCCCACTTTGTTTTTCAGTTAGAACCATGAACTCTTTAAACTTATGGAACACTTCATTCTTCTTTTGTAAGAAATACACCAAAAATTTTCTAGTATAGTCATGTATAAATGTAAGAGCATACCTTGCACCTCCAAGTGAGGGTGTTTTAAAAGGACCCATGACATCACTATGGACCAAATGTAAAGAGGTTTTTGCCCTCCATGATCTTCCTTGTGGGAAACTTTCTATATGTTGTTTACCCATTGCACATCCTTCACATACCTTTTTCTTTGGTAAGATTCTTGGGAGCCAGTGTGTCATATTTATCTTCTCCATAAGCTTGAGGATTTGATAGCTAATGTGTCACATACGCTCATGCCAAAACCTACTCACATCATCATACTTGGCAATAACACATGTACATCTTTATTTTCAATGAATTCTTAAAATTTATAATCCATTCTCTATTTTACCAATTGTAGGCACTTTATAATTATTGTTCACATCCTTGACTAAGCATTTACCATTGTAAAATTCTATTTTATATCCTTGATTGGCAATTTGAAATACAGAGAGAAGATTTGTTGATAATTGAGGGACAAGCTTCACATTCTTAAAAATTTCATTACTCAATTGAACATTTCCACTTCCTTTAACTTCTAGAGGACTATTATCTCCCAAATATATTTTTTCATCATTTCTTACATTATTAACTCAAATTGCTCCTGATTATGTTACATGTGTGCACCCAGAATTAATTATCCATTAATCTTTAAAAGAACTATTTGCTTTAAGTGCTACACAAAAAGCATTTCTCTTAGAATCGAATGATTTTGTAGACTTATACTTTTTTGTATCATTAATCCTTTTGTAGCATTGATTAGCTTTATGTCCTTGTTTAACACAATAGTGACATTTCCACTTGCTTCTATTTGGATTCTTAGATGAACTATTTTTATCATCATACTTCCAATTCCTTCCATTTGATTTATTATCTTGTACCTTTTGATGATATTGTTTACCTTTCATTACAAATGCTTGAGATTCACACTCAACAATAGAAGATTCTCTTTCTTTTATTTGACATTTTTCTTCTTGAATTAACTTAGCACACAACTCATTAGATTTAATAACTTTTAGTTTATCTGCAATATCTAGTCCCCTTATAAAAGATTTATAAGAACCTAGAAGACTTTGTAATATGATTTGAACAAAATACTTCTCATCTATGTTCTTTCCAAGTGAAGCCAACTAGTTTTCTTTAACTTTAATTTACTTAGATGAGACACTATTTCTTGTGAGCTTGTGAATTTCATATTATAGAGCTCTATGGTGAGAGATATAATCCATACATCACCTAAATTTTGATACAAATTTTTCAATATCTTCGATACTTGCACTCCACTTCTTTCATTTCAAAATTTTGGAGAAACTTCTTCATAAAGTGTTAATTTGATCAAAGTTGTTGATCAAAGTTGTTGCCTTCTTGTCTCTCCTATCCTAGTCATCTTGTTCTCTTCGAGAGTCTTTTGGTTTCTATTAACTACTAATGGCAACATCATAATTTTTTTGACGAGTTAGAGACAATTTGATTTGTGAAACCCAATGATAATAATTCTTTCCATTCAAAAATGCTAACATTGCCGAAGAATCACAATTGCTCTGATACCTTGAAAACATATTGGAAGAATATATCTTTTATTGATTGATTGGATTGTAATGTGATTACCTTTCTATATATAGAGACCTTTACATTTTTTAGAACCAAGAAAATCTCAACTAATTTCATGTTTGGAAGAGGTAAAAGATGATAGAACTGCAAGTTTACTCAGTCATTGATTGAAGAGGCTAGAAGATGTCAATGACAACTTGTTGTTTAGTTGTCACAAACAACCATAACTACTCATTCAACTGTGTAATTATTCCAACAATAGTTGTGGTCATGTATAGTAGGGAGAAATCAATTACAAGTACAAGTTATAATCTCTAAAAATGGATGGACACCTCATTGCCTCTATTTACTAGCCTTGTCCTTGACATTGAAAATTGGGAATACTTGACAATCTACAAGCATACCTCTATTAATATGCCTTCTCATGCGTCATAATGTGCACAAAACCTTTGAGAAACTAATAGTCTATAATGCACATAGATTTTCCCAATGGGGGCATGGTAGGGCTCACATATCACATGAAAATGTTAATGTTCAATCAACTTCTATAATAAACTTTGAGTAATAACTTGGTAAAAAGGATTTAAACAATTTGATTGGATGTGGGAAAAATATTTAATCATTGTTTAAATACAAAGTCCTTGGCAATAGTGTTGGAATTAAAGATAGAGTAACTGAGACGGGGGGTGAATCAGTTACTCTCAAAAATTCATCCACAAATCCCTTAAATGTCTTAAAGATCTAGTAACTACTTTTACTTGGTAAACAAATGCTGTAACTCAGTAAATTAAACTATTATAATCATGCATGTAACTAAAAATAAAGTGAACACAAGAGACACTAGATTTAACGTGGAAACCCAATATGAGAAAAACTACCAAGTAACTAGTCACCAATTTTTCACTCTTCTGAAGTGAGCCTTGTTAGGAGCCAACCCTGTTAAAGGTTATAATACACACTATTAGGTGTGACTCTGTTAGAGGATTTAATCACCCTATTAGGAGTGGCCTTGCTAGAGGTCTTTAGAACAATTCAACTGAATTGTCACCTTGTTAGAGGATTTACAAAATGGCTGTTAAACCAACTCTGTTAAGAGATTTAAAATCACTGCTACAATGGTTAGAAAGAAACAATGAATTGACCTGATTAAGATACAACTGAATTTGCTGGATACAGGTCTCTATTCAGCATCATTAGATCCTTCTTGATCAAATAAGGCTTTGCTATTTCTCAGTGATCTCTAATCATCCTTCAAATCTGATTACAAAATAATCAATCTTCATATCACATTAACATTTCGTTCTTCCACATTCCATACACATTTAAATTTGCAACTTGAATTCTTACTTATACCATTCAGATTGTCAAGTCTGCCTATTTACATGTTTCATTTACCAATAAACCATTCATTAGTCAGCTATAGATATTATCCTTAAACAATTAAACGTTCTATTCTGGCTGACCCTGCTTGGTAAATACTGCTTCCATAATTTCCAAAGTTAACCTTCTTGACTCGGTTAACATTTAAAATCCTTTAGCTAATGAGTTTACTCGGTAAGAACTATTTTTACCAAATTACCTTTTATGACCGAGTGAACTTGGTAAGAACTAGGTTTCTATTATATTTCCTTTGATTACCGAGTGATTTCGGTAAGAACTACTTTTGTCATGTTTTTTTTCAATTATCGAGTGATCTCGGTAAGAGCTAAATTTCTTTGATTACCTTGAAGGCTCGGTAGCCAGTTGTCTACTCGGTAGATTCTGCAAGCTATCTTTACTAACCTTTTGGGCTCAGTAGACACTGTCTATTGCCTTGCTGACCTTCTGAGCTTGATAGACATTGTCGTTTTATTTTCTAACTTTCTCAGATCGGTAGGCATTTTCTGATGACTTATATGACATTTGTGTGACATCAAAGACAAAACACAATTGGACAATTGTAACCAACAAATAGTTCTTTTCCATGACAGGAACTAATATAGAAGATAGAAAATACCATGAGAAAATTTGAAATATATATACAGACACACACACACACACAAACACACAAACAATACACATCCCATCAATTAGCATAGTGCAACATGAAAATAAAAATAAGGGAGAAAAAATGAGTATATAAAAAGAGAATTGGAAGATAAACCAAGTTGATATTAATATAATAATAAGTCTATCGAATTATATTTGGGCACAAAAAGGTAAAGTAGGGCATGTTTAGTATATGTATATCATTATATACAATTTTATTATTTTATTTTTATTCCTATATAAGGAGTTAGGGTATAATTATTTATGATTTATAAAACTAGTAAAGGTATGAAGTTATATATATATATATATATATATATATATATATATATATATATATATATATATATATATATATATATATGTATGTATGTATGTATTTATGTATGTATGTATGTATGTATGTATGTATAACATCATCAAAGCTTAATATTCTTATGGAATATAATTTAATGTTTTTTATTAGAAATCAAATGAGAAGTAAGTGACTATATAGAGTGTAATGGAGTTCAAATTAGTTCATTGTTTGAGTTGAATATGAATATTATAATTGTAGTCAACTATGTAGGATAATGACAATAGTAATAAACAAAAGATGAATAATTCTCATATGGGTTTGACATTCTCATACTATTCTGGTTAATAAATATTAAATAAGATTATCTCAAATATTATTCTAATTAGATTTATGATAAAAAAAGTTACAATGTTACCAAGGAGGGGCTTGTCTAAGTCCAAGAAATTTTGTATTTCTCCCAAGTTAGGGTAGGGGTCAATGATCCATGAACTTTGGAGATGTGGGCTTGGACCTATAAAATTTGAGGGAATCCATTTGCACATTTGACATCTAGGAAACTTGGATAATAGTTATACCTTTTGATTTGAAATAATAATATGACTAGATTAATGTTACTTCCTATATTGCCAACAAGAGAATTCATTATTTAAATTTAGGATCAAAAGGTATAAACTTATAAATTTTATGCAAGTTTCTTAGATGCCAAATGTGCAAATGTTACTTTGTAAATATTATTATTTCAAATTAAATTTTATACAGTATTTCTTCTTTGTTGATGATGATGATGAATTTAATTTTGAGATTGTAAATTTCTTAGATGAAAGTTATTATGAAGTTGATGAACTTAGATTGGTTGACAAAGAGGAAGTAAAAGAAGAGAAAGTTTTAGTAATTATTGTTGACGATTATAATTCTGATTGAGAGAATAATCAAAAACCTAACATTCATAACATTGTGAGGAATCATTTTATGAAAATTGACATGGATTTGTAGGGTGAATTACAAGGAGAAGAACCTATATTTGAACTTAGAGTAGAAATTAGAGTTGAACATGTGACACCTCATAGAAATATGGCAATAATCACCTTGTGGAAAATATTATTGGAAGGGTGAACAAAGGAGTTATGAAAAGGAACAAGGCAAGTGAATAATTTCTTTTTAAATTTCTCAAGTTAAACCCAAGAATGTTGATGAAGCTTGTAAAGATGATTATTGGATTAAAGCTATGAAAGAAGAACCAGAGAAGATTTCCCTAGTCAACTTATCTAGTGTTATTGTGTATGGTTATCTTCCTATGGTTCTTGCATGTTTTTTTATATGTTTTAAAATTAATAAAATGCCCTTGTATTCAAATTTCTGAAACCATTTGATTTATTCTCCATAACCATTTTAGTAAATGCCAGCATGTATAAGTTTCTCATGGGCTTTTGCAATGGTCTCTTTTGGATTTATTACATTAAATTAGGTTAGTTCCTATGTTTAGTTTAAATAAATAAATATAGTAGATATAGTTGTTGGGAAGTTATTCCCGTATGTAGTTTTTGTAAGGAAAAATGAGGCTATATGTAGTTGTTTACACATCAATGTGAAACACTCAATATCAAGTCTATATGTATCTGAATGTAAGGGAAAATGAGGCTTTATATAGTTGTTCACACATCAATGTGAAACATTCAATATCAAGTCTATATGTATCTGAATAGAATAATTGAGTCATTTTATATTTTAGCTCTTTCATTTGGTATCATAGTGGGTTGATCAATGGGGAGTAGATTTCTTTTAATGGATTTTGGATGACTAGACCCTTACTTTTGTAAATGAGATCTTCTAAAAAAAATTATTGAAGATAGGAGGCTAGAGGCAACGGAGGTTGGAGGATCTTTATCATCTCAAGCTAGCTTCTTTCTTAGAGATGATTATCGCATGGGAAGCAACTATTTGTGTCCTTATAAAACTAAGGCTCTGCAAATTAATTCCTAAAGAGAAGAGGGGACTTGATAGATTTGTGTCCCTAAAGAAAAGAGGGAGCTTGGCTGTGTAATTGTCCTTCTATGGAGTGAGGGGGGCAAGATTTGAAGAATGGTGTTAGAGACACTCGAGGGAGATGTCAAATTTCAAAGGAAAAGCGTCCATGTGTAGACACATGAATGGTGATTGTTTCTTAGACACTTGAGGAGGCATTAGACACACTTGGAGGAGATGTGGACTTTTAGAGGAAAGGCGTCTCATGTACAGCAGTGGAGGAGGCATTAGACACACTCTAAGGAGATGTTAAATTTTGGAGTAACTATGTCTCATTGTGCAAGGGAGGTGGAAACAATCTTATTATGAGGACAACTTTAGGAATTGCAGTTTGAAGTTGGGATATGAAATCTACTTATGAGGGAAACTTCAAGATTTGAGGTTTTGTAATTTGAAGTTGCAGAGAAAAAATGTACTTCAATAGTAAAAGATTGGTGAAGCATTTCATCAAAGGATCTAATGAAGAAAATTGGTGAAAGAAGCTTCATCAAAGTTTCTAGTTAAAACCTTTACAACTTTCACTCATGTTGGATTAATGTAATAAGCGGAGAACTTTGGATTTATTATATTAAATTAGGTTAGTTTCTATGTTTAGTTTAAATAAATAAATTAGATATATAGGTGCTAGGAAGTTATTCCTATAATTAGTTTTCATAAGGGAAAATGAGGCTATATAAAGTTGTTCACGCATCAACGTGAAACATTCAATATCAAGTATGTATGTATTTGAATGTATCCAAAAAATCTGAGTCAATAAATTGAGTCATTTTATATTTTAGCTATTTCAGTCTCTTCCAAGAATATATTATTTTATTTGCAATTGATTTTTATGGGTTAGATATCATTGGCCATAGCTTGAATAAAGGAAATAATTTTCATTGATTTTTCTATGTCAAATTATTGAGCTACATTCTATTTTTATTTATTAACCTTGCATTTTATGGAGTTGATAAAATTCATTAGAAAATGTTCCTAAATGACTTCCCAATTTAGAATTTTAGAATGACCATTATAAATACTTTTAGACTAATGCCATATTTTCTCTTCTTGTAGAAGAAGACCATTTTAAAAGGTGATCTAGGATGGCTTTCATCAATTCCAAAAGGATTTCAAAATAGAAAATCATATCCTTAGGGTCCAAATCTGAATTCAAAAAATGTTTAATTCCTCATATCATCTTATTTTTTTAGAGCTTCATGAATTGTAATGTTCTTATTAGTCTCCACAATATTGGGGTCAACATCCTTATATTTATTTTCAATCATAGTGTAAGACAACTTCTTTCTCATTTTACCTTGATTGACCCTCTTGCTCATTTTTCTCTTTCAAGGTTCCTCTCTCTCAAGCTTCTTGGCCTTTTAATTAATAAATATGGAGCCCAAAATTAATAAAATAATAAAATATTATTATTGTCATCCTATTGTAAATCTTTGGATGCTTCTTGAAGGCCTTTATAAGGAGATGTTTGGGAATTCTTAATCATCATGGAGTGGAATTGGTTTATCTTTATGTTTCTAGAAACTTGAGAATGAGGAAGTTGTGTGCAACTTTAAAGGTGGATGATCCTTTCTATTCGGTTGTATTTCTAGTAGTTTACTACCACCCTATTCTATTGTTGAAGATATCATATGGATATATCACTTGTATGAAAGGTCTATAAATAATCCTCATTTAGAGATTATTTTAGTATCATCTTAGATTGGTTATATGTCTATATAAATTCAAGTATTGCATCTAAAACTAATGTATTTTGTGTCACTAGCATTTGGTGACTATGTCTAGAGTTCTCTTATGTGTGTGGATCTACTCAAATGTGTTTTCAAATATCCTATTTCTCTTGGCCTCTTTTTTTGTAAATATGTAACTTTATTGTATTTTTTTTTATAGAAGGGACTATTTGTCAAAAAAAATATATCACCATTATTATTTGCAACTGTACTTTCTATTTCAATTATAAACTATTTTTTTTTTTTTGTATTTTTTGTATATTGGTGTATCACTAATATTTAATATTCATATGGTTTGAACCTGGTTTACATTAATTAACATGTCACCTTGCATTAGCATCCCTATAATTCAATCCTCTTCCTACATTAAATCTTACAGACTATACCCAATGGTCTCTTGATACCCTCATTGCATTACTCCATATTGTTCCTTCTCCCAAAACCTCCATTTGTATGATACCCATCATAGCCATGTGGCCAATCTTTTGCACAAGCCCACACTTGGTCTTTTCCTCACCGACAATTTTTTTTCATCAACCATATGAACCCCTTCCTTTTCCCTCCCTTTTGTATGCTCATATACTTTTCTTTCCACCGTATTCCATACATCCTCCCATCCCAACTTTTGTATTCAACCCTCGCCATTTTCATTCCTATGTACAAACTCTCCCAAGTAGTTATACATCATATGCTATCCATTCCTAATCACTCGTACAATCTAGTTTTGACATCATGCAACTATAACCTTAACACATATACCATAAATTATAGAGGCAAATATATAGATTGGGTGTAAGATGTGATATTGCGAAGATATTCTAGAACAAATCATTACACTAGTATTAGAGCATGTGATCTTTCTAGCGTATTGGGTATACACATCAAGTCATGGTTCTAAGTGATGGTTTGAGTAAAATCTTAAGAGAGTTAAGAAGAAGTCAATATAATCTCCATGAATGGATAAAGGAAACTCTCAACCGGAACAAGGCCTTGGGTGGAGCAACTAGAGAAGAAAGCTCTCACTTTGGATGAGTCACTAAAAATAAATCAAATTAGGTTGAATTATTCATGGGTGGAAGAAGGAAATCCCTCTCAAAAATTTAATATAACTAGGAATGAAGTATTTGTCATCTGAGAAAAATCTACTCTTCAAAAATGGTTTAAAGTAGGTGATTGATAAGTGGCTACAAGATGAAGTCATATAGACAACACTGGATATGGACGAGAAAAAGACTCTAATTGCCCCTTCACACAAGAACAATAAAAATCTCAAAACAATCAAAGATTGAAGATGGAGAAATCATTGATGATTCAAACAAGTTTCATAATAGAAAAATCACAAAGGTCACAACAAGATAAAATAGGAGATCTATAATAGGTTGACAACCAAGCTAATTTTGAAATGGACCCTCATAATACTGTGAGTGTGTGGAAGAAGAGAAAGGCTAAAAATTAGTAAGAGTATGGATAATAATTTGGAGACACATAAATGGAATCATGAACCTAGATGGATAGGCATTACAACCACTCATTTATAGGAACAATTTGTATCTTTATTTGATTATGAATTATATCCTTTGATGGAAATCATTCAGGGTAACATCGATGAATTTCAGGATTCAATCTTTTGGATACTGGTGGCTACATGTGCGACTATGTTTATATCAATTTGGTATAGTGAAATTTTATAGGAAATGCGGCATAGGGAAGGTCGATGAAGGTCGATGACAATTCACTCGTTCCTCTTGTGCATTTGGTTCAGGACCCTAGAGTTGATGCCCTTTTGAGTTTCTTAAGGGCAAGCTGTCTTTGTACAATGAGGATTTTTTATGTCCCAAAATTTTAGTGTAATAATTTGATTAAATTATTTAATTGATTGGTCCCTTAATCTAAACAATAGAGTAAAGGAACTTTAATTGATTATTTTAATTAATAAATATAGGGCTCAAAATTAATGAAGTAATAAAATATCATTAATGTCATCTAGTTGTAAATCTGTAAACCCTTCTTATAGGACTTTATAAGGAAATGGTTGGTCATTGTTAATCATCATGAAGTAGTTTTCTTTTAGAGATAACATTTTTGCTTTTATGAAAAACTTTAAGGGTTGTATGTGGAGGTCCTAATAAAAATGAAAATGAAATATTTTAAGAATATAATATCATGGAACTATATGGATTTTAAAATAATGAGAAACCTTAGGGAAAACATTAATAAATAGACCATTTTGATATTAAGATTGAACTATAGAATGATACACATGTAGAATAGCTATAAAAGATGCACATGTAGAACATGATGAACATGAAGATATAGAGGAAGAACTAGAATAGAACTCTAAAAAGAATAACAAGATATTTTTTTCTACACTTCAAAGAAGATCTAATTAACAAAATAAACCTATTGATAGGTATGGATATAGTTCATCTCATCATTGTTATATTTTTGTCTTATCTTGTATGGACGACAAACATAGATCTAACTTAAACCTTATCTTGTATATAGTGATTGATTGGTAACCATTCTATATGTTTTGATTATTTAGTATTTATTGAAAATGACTAGAAAATTATTTAAAAACTTTAAATTAAATTATTGGGCACATCTTTAATGTGACAAAATTACTAAGTATGGAAATCAATATAGATTAATTTAATAAAAAACTAGGTTAAAGTCAATAGAAGTAGGTAACACTATTTTACAATATTTTGGTATGTATTATTGTAATCTAGTAAGTATTTCCTTTCTATTGGACACTAAGATATTTCTAGAGTAATGTTCTAAAACATAGGATACATGTGTTTCACATTACCAAGATTGTAGGTCTACAAGTGACCATGTGGCCTTTTTTTTGCTTTGAAGATCAATCACTTGAATGGATGAGAATTTTTTTTTTTTATAGTTTGATTGTCCACAACTAAAATAGAGTATATGAAAATGACATATGCTTGTGAGAAGACAATGTCATTAGAGAGATTGTGTGCAAACATTTGCTTTCAATGTAAACATCTAAAAATTAGATGTGATAGTCAAAGTGTCATCTTTTGGGTTAAAATATTAATGTATCATGCTTGCACAAAGCACATAAATCTTTAGTATCACTTTCCTACTTGCAAAAAATATATAATTGACACCATAAAATTTACTTCTTTTAATGTTTGATTTATTTAGTGGCCTTTCATGCTTATTCTAAGGTGTTCCACAAATGAAAAAATATTTCAACATTACATTCATGATCTTTGTCTTTAATTACTAATTGACAATTTATAATTATATTTGGTTGTCACCAAAATTGACAAATGCAACCATTGACAACTTCTGTCGTGTTTAATAACTATCAAAATAGAAAAAGAATGAGAAATGGCAAATCCAATGAAACTTTAATTAATTATTATTAAAAGAAGGATAAAATGATAATTTGGATGCATAATATTTTTATTTAGTTTTTATTTTCATTTATATTATGATATGTTTCCAATTATGGTTTATTGTTATACGTTTATCTAAATACATAAAACTATATACATAATTTACTATAAAATTTCTTCATGTTTTCCAACACCTCTAATAAGAAAATATTGTCTTCTGCAAGTCTCTTGCAAAACTAACGACCTCCACTCCAGGTTTAAAAAGTTTTCTTCCTCTGTTCCATCTTCCTCGATAGCAGACCTCTCTTCACCTTTGTTCTCCATGCCTCTTCATTACAAGTGTAAAATAATAGATTCTAAGCTTCCATATTCATTCTATTGGAATAAGAGCTTCTGGGTGTGCTAGTTTTATCATAAACCATTTTGAGTTACAGTTTTTGGTTTATGTTTACGGTTTATGAAAGAAAAACAAATAAACAAATCTGTTTAAATTTTATTGAGAAGATGAATCAAGAAAGTATCCAAAACTTCCATAAATAACTCCCGAACGGCTGATGTTTAATATTTTTTATACTATTAAAAATTTGTAATTCTCAACTACTTTAAATATTAAAAAAGCTGGGAATAAAATCAGTATTCAGAAAATAACAGTAAGAAACTGTGAGGATTATCAAAACATACCCTCTTCCTTTTGGGAATGTTCCACAGTTCCGAAAACTGGAGCTTCGGCCTGGACAAGCACTTTTTCAGTTGCATTAGGCACAGCAGCAACCTGGGAAAAACAATCATATCACTTATTTAACTTCTGTAAAGTATATTATATAGGATATACTTTTAATAAAAAAAATTTATATTTTCCTTGGCAGCTTTAACCATCATAATAAAAGGAAACTTTATTTGATTTTAATAGTAATTTTAATTATGATGAAACGGGAAGAAACAATAAGTAAATAAACAAACAAGATATAAAAGAAGTGAAAATTAAGAAGAAAACTTAAAGTTGTAATTTTTATTTTCACTATTTTAATAATTTATTTATTATTGCAAATAAAGATAGCTATTTAAAAGGTTAACTTTTTTTTGATCCCTCTGTTATAGCCTACAACTCTAGTTCATGCCTTCATAGTCATCAGAAGGATGGATCCCCCACCACCATTTCCCTCTCTGTTGGAGCTGGTATCTAGAATTGGTCATTTCCACTAAATCCTTCAATGCCTAGGTATTGCATTCTATGATTAATCCTGGCCTAAGAAAACCATGTGTTGTTCCTGACAATTGCATCTGTTTGGCTCCCCACTCTCTAGAGGGTCCCATAATAGCTGTGGACAAGACTGGGATCCCAAAGTCAATTTGACTAAGGGTCGTCGTTGGATCCAAGATCATTGTGGACTCTCAAGAGGAACCCACATTTTCCTCAAGGGCTACAAGACCAAAAATCTCACTCCCAAATTCTGTGGTTGATTCAATTTTCTCAGGACTATCCTTGTGTCTTGTTGGAAAAAAATTTTCGTTCTAACCTATGGTGGACATGGTGAGAAAATGGTGCTCCTCTAGCTGGAAACTCTCTAGATCGGTGACTGTTTTCACGATGGTACACTCCCTTTTCCTGTTTAGTCTTACTATTGCAAACGAATCATGAGTGAGTCATGGTGGGTTCCTAACACTTTGGTAAACACCTGCTAATGGTTGCAAAATGGAAATGAGGTTTTAGCCTTGAGCTTGACCTTTGCAAATCTGCATCGGTTTGGATAAGATTACATGGATTCCCCTTGGATTTTTGGGATGAGCGAGTATTTAGATGGATTGAAAACTCTGTTGGGCATTTCATCAAAGTGGATATAATGACCAACTCCAAGACTAAACTTGACTTCGCTAGGTTTAGTGTGAATGTGGGCATGAACAAACCATTTTTGACCATGGTGGATCTAAAATCAAAATGGGGTACTTGGTCGCAACCAATCATATACAAGAATACTATTCCCTTCTTCCAACATTGCAACATGTTTGGCCATTATGATTGTGGAATGTAAAAGGAATGATAAACTCAAGCATAAAGTATCCTCACTTGGTGTGGTGGTGGTTGAAAGCTCAATCACCATAGAAATGATAACCCAGAACAAACCCTAGTGGATCATGGAAGCGATGTTAATAGATGCAAGCATTGAGGAACTCCAAGAACTTAAGGAAGCTTGAAGTAAGGAAAGGTTGAAGGTGAGAACCCCTATGGGGGAGGGTGTTGATGAGAAAGAAGAGGAGATCATCTATTGTCAACCTAAGGAAAAGGCAATGGTGGAGTATGAAGAGGGGAAGATTGTTGAAGTTCTTTCCAAGCAAGTAGACGAACCTGGGGAAGGACAACAAAGCAGACAAGACATGAAGATAATATCTTGAAATGTGAGAGGGCTAAATAGCCCTAAGAAGTAGTATGAAATTAAACAAAAGATTGTTGAACTTAATACTGACACGATTCTTTTGCAAGAAGTGAAAATGATAGGGCATGTCTTCTCTAGAGTGGTTGACTACATTTGGCCAAGAGCTAAATTTGCTTATAGTGGTGCAAATGGTGCTTCTGGTGGCATTACAATGTTGTAGAACCCAAATAAGGCTATGGATAGGGTGATCCTCCTCAATAACCATTTTGTGGTGATGGGATTCACCTCCCAAGCTAGTAACTGGAATTTGTTTAACTTCTATGCCCCCAACACTCACAATGGTCATTTGGTGGTCTAGAATGAGGCAATGCAAGTGGCAGATTGGATGAGGTAGGATAACATTTTATGTATGGGAGACTTTAATACTCCTCTTTACACTTTAGAGAAAATGGGAGGTTTGGAGGATTTCTCTAAGAGTATGCATGACTTAGAGGGCTTCCTTATGTGAATTGATTTTATTGATATCGACCTTCAAGGTTCAGCTTTCACATTGTCTAACAACAAAATGGGGAAAAATTTGATCTAGGTTAGGCTTGATTGGACCCTCATCTTGACTGGTTGGGACAGTCTCCCACATACCTCCCTAAACATAGATTTTAGGACCATCTCAGACCATTCTATGCTGGTCTTCTCATAGACACATAATCAAACTAATAGATGAAGGTCCTTCAGGTATGAATTCATGTGGCACTCACACCTAGAGTTTATAGATTGTATTGCACGATGTCAAATAATCTTTTTGAAAGAACAACTATGTTTTGTATTGCTAGGAAACTTGAAATAATTCACATAGAGGTTAGAGGATGGAGAAAGTCTTCATTTAGAAACATTTCCAAGGAAAATAAGACTAGTAAAAAGAAGTTAGTATCTCTTCAAATTTGTCTAGTACAAAGGTAATACTTCTACTGAACATTAGCAAGAGGAGAGGGCTTGTCGAGATAGCTGGAAGATCCTTTTGAATTGGGAGGAAATCTTTTGGAAGTAGAGATTTAGGGTTTAGTGGTTGGAGGAGGGTGATCAAAATATGGCCTTCTTCCACAGATCAATCTCAAGAAGAAAAAAGAGGAACACCATAAACCTTTTGGTGGGCTGTAATGGTCAGGAAATAACAAAGGTGGAGGGTATTGAGGACTGGGCCAATAACTATTTTCAGGAGATCCACAACCACCCATTTAATTAGGTTAGTAGTAACATGTAGGAAAATATTTTAAGGTCGGTAAACCCAGTGGTGAGTGACTAAATGAATGAGGCAATAAATGGTAAGGTTAAGGAGGAGGAGGTGTGAAAGGTAGTGTTTAGTATGAATTAATACAAAGCCCAAGGACTTGATGGGTTCCTCTCAACTTTTTTTAAGGAATTATAAGATATCATGTTTTGTGTGATGTGGGTCACATTGCAAATGACTTTGTCAGAATAGGCAAGTTGTTGAAGGAAATTAACCATACATTCATAGTTTTAATACCTAAGATGGATGACCCTAGTCATCTTGATGAATTTAGACCCATAAGTCTCTGCAAAATGATCTATAAAGTCCTCACCAAGATTATGGTTAATTGCATCAAGCCCCTACTTGATAAGTTTATAGGTTCGCACTAGAATGGCTTTGTCCTTGGGTGACAGATTCTAGATGTAGTCATAACCACACATGAGGTAATTTAGTCTATGCAGAGGAGCAAAAATCTAGGTATGGCCCTTAAAATTGATATATCATAGGCTTACGATAAGGTTAGGAGGGGATTTTTTTCTGATAGTCTGACCAAGCTAGGATTCGATGAAACTTTTATTAGGATTATAAGGATCACTATGAGTACTATCACATTTTTAGTTCTTGTAAATGGGTCCCTAGGCATATTTGTTTCTTCTTCTCAAGGTTTGTGGCAAGGCAACCCTCTATCTCCTTACTTGTTCATCATTATAACGAAGGCACTAAGTAGAAATTTAGTGGCCTTGGCTAATTTTGGCAGAATAAAAGGCATCAAACTTGTGTCCTTGTGCTCCCCACTGGTTATCCAACAATTTTTTGATGACACCTTCTTATTTTTCATTTCTTTAGTCCATGAAGCTAGAGAGTGGAAAGAAAATTTGAATTAGTATGAGAAGGTTTTAGGACAATGCATAAATTATCAAAAAAGCCAAGTGTATTTTTTTAACATGGACACTAGCCTAAGAGAAATATTGACTAGAATTGTAGAATTGTAGGAGGGAAGTCTTCTAGATACCTATCTTGGCCTCTCACCCACTATCAAGGAAGTATCCACTCAATAATAGAATGGGCTAGTTGAATGCTTTGAAAGAAAGCTTGTGGACTAGAAACAAAATATCCTGAGTAGTGTGTGGAAACTCCAACTTATTTCAGCCTCTTTGCAAGGCATTCCAATGTATTTCCTCTCTATTTTTAAACTCCTAGAAAGATATAGGCATATTCTTGAAAAAATACAAAGAAATTTCTTGTGGTCTAGATTAGAAGAGAAGACTAGAATGAGTTTGGTGAGCTAGGAAAAAGTCTGCCAACCCAAGGCCCTTGGGGGATTAAATATCAGAAGGATAGGGCATATGAATAAGACCCTCCTGACTAAGGTTGGTTGGAGATTGATGAACTCATTGGGTAATTGGTGAAATATTATGAATGCCAAGTGTCTTGCAGGTGACTCATTCCAGCATTACCTTTTGACCCATGCTCTCCCCATGGCTTACAAAATTGGAACAATGTGGTGCACACCCAAAAAATTATGAAGATGGGTACTCACTAGGTGGTTGGGGATGGAAACAACATTGACTTCTGGGAAGACCAATGGATACAATATGACCCCCTCATGCACACCATGTTCCAACCCTTGAGAGAGGTGTGTACTAGATATAATGTTACTTTTATTTGAAGCTATATCACCCCAATAGAAAATTGAAAAGAGTTTATAATTAGGAGAATATTGAGATGAGGCTCACGCTAGAACTCCAAAAATTGCTTTGGATTTATCACATCCCTTTCACCATGGTTGGTAACTCTTTGATTTGGAGACTTACCCACTCAAGAGACTTGATGATGAAATATTCTTATCTTTTTTTTCTCAGAGGGGATGTGGCCCAAGGATTAGAGGAAGGTCTGGCACCCATGGATCCTTCCAAAGATAATTTTCTTCTAGTGGACGGCCTTACATAGGACAATTCTCACCATTGATAATCCTCAAAAGAGAGGGTGCTATTTATTTAACTAATGTGTATTATGCTATAGAGAAGTGGAATCTATCCCACACCTCATTCATTGCTATTTTGCATTAGAAGTATATAGGGGGGTCCTTGCATTATGGGAAGTCTAGTGGTGTGTTAATAAGAATTTACATCAATTTTTTCACTAGGATGGACCCTCTAATCACCCATATCTAAAACCCTTATGGAGAATAATTCCCCCATATCTTTCATGGAAAATTTGGAAGGAGGGAAATAATAGAATCTTTAGGGACAAAGCCACTCCTAGTTTGATAGTGGTTATGTAGGTTTCAAGATTCTTAAAGGAATGTAGTGGGATTTGGCAATGGAAAGACCCCCTGGGAAGACAAGATATGAAGTGGGCATCCACTTGGGACTTAAACCCGATGGTGGAAAAGTTTGATAACTTCAAAGCCATAGCCAGGTGTGGAACAACATGGCACCCCCCTCCTGAAGCATGGATAAAACTTAATTTTGAAGGGTCAACCGTAGCTAGAAGCACAGCAGTTAGGGGTGTCTTCTGGAATAGTACTCAGAAGCTGGTGGTCTCCTATACTAGGAATTGTGGAGAGGGATTGAACAAGAAATTTGAAGCCCTAAGCCTTCTATGGGGTATGATAATCGTGAGAGTTAGAGGAATTAATAGATTTTTCATCGACAGGGATTCAATGTTGATTATAAAAGTGGTGAAAGGAGAGGGTCATTGTAGCTAGAAGATCAAAATGATAATAGAATAAATTTTCAAGTTGATGGAGGGGTGTCAAGAGGTCCATGTGGACCACATCTACCATGAAGGAAATTGAGTGGTAGATGATTTGGCAAAATTTGGCAACAATGTCACAAGAATAATAGAATGAGAGGATGTCAGCCAAATTCCATCATCAACTCAAGTGATGATGGAAAGCAAGCACACTTCTCATAATGTGTTATGAATCATTACAATAGGTGACATGTTTTTATGAATCCATGTGGGCAAGAAAACCATTTGATTTATTATTATAAAGTTAAGCTTCAAAAAGATTTCATGAATATTTTCTTTTGTGATCCTCTCACTGTGAGCAATAATTATTTTAGGAAAAGGATGAGTGGCACGAATTTCATCATATGTAAAAATATTGATAGGGATATATTGCAAGGACACTTTCACCAAACCTCACTCCAACTACAACTAGCGATGGTTATTTTTAGAAGGAAAGGTATTGATCACACGTGCCACTAAGAGAGGGTTTTCAAAAACTATAAAACCTTGTGATCTTATGATGGGCTTTGGTTACCTTCACAATTTCAGCTTAAGTGTAAATTACTTAATCTTTTGTGGCTACCACAATTTAGTCTGCAATAAGGGGATGTCAAAAAAATCTGAGAATTTGGTGGTTGAGCTTGGTAAAGAAATGGGTGCCAGTGACTGCATTGAACTAGTAAAGACTGAGGATTAAATCAGAAAAGGCAAGTCGACATGGGTTTACCTATGGGAAGAAGGATTGTTGTTATTCATGGAAGGAATGGAAAAGAATGATGAGTACATATCAATGCAATTCATCAAGTCTTGGACTGACAAGAAGGTCAACATTAATGGGATAGCGTTTGAAATTATAGATGAGCTTTTCATTAGGATTGGAGACTTATCCCTGGAGGGCAAGAATTGGCACAAGTAGGCAAGGGTGTCTAATGCAACAACTCCGAGGAAGTTCTTTAGACCTAATGAGGAGTTGGTTTGCATGCATGGTGGTTTTTCCAAAGAGGATCTTCTAAAACCTTGGGATGTGATTTTCTATGCCATTATGAGGTATATTACTCTTGAAGATCAGTTCCAGGTATTGTATTACTACCTTTTCACCATTCTCAACCATTTTAGGAACCATGATTTGATTTCCTTCACGTACCTTATTTTGTATTCCATGGAAGATTGTGTCTTTAAGGCTAGAAAAAAGAGAGAGGAATGCAAACCCTTTTCTATTATTGATAAGGATTTCATGAAAAAACTTTACAAACACCACCTTGCCTTAAACCCACCGCTTTTTTGTCAACCTGCTGGCTATTGTTACTCCCCAAGTCTCCATGGACCCTATCCCAAGATCAAGGTATAAAAAAACCAAAAAAAAATTGGTTCTAAGGTGAACATAAATCTCATTGAGTCTAATACGAACATGAGGAGGAGCAATAAAACTGCTAGGAGAGCAAGTAAACAGCTCCAAATGGAAAAATTCAAAACCCCCCCTAAACAAGACTTTAGTTCTAAGTCCACTGGGAGTGAGAGAAAACCCACCAAAAGGAAGAGGCAAAACTCAGATACTGGGAAGAATGTAGTACCTAGCTTGCCTAGCCCCTCACATATCTCAGACACCTTGGTAGTCATTGCATCCCCTAATAGAAGTTGGGGGGGGGGGAGAGTATCACCTCCCCCATGATGGATGTTCCCAAAGGTTGGGGGAAGAAAGGGAGACATAGCCATGGACAAAGCCAAAGAAAGGCTTGGTTGGAGAGGATGGAGAATTCAATGAAGGAGCTTGTGGATAACCATATTGGCATTTGCCAAAAATTTGACACCTTGGTGGAATTCACCACGAAGGTCATGTACTCTGCTACCACCACTCTCTAACTTTTGCAGGTTATCAAGGATGAGAAAGATATGGGCAAAGAGAGTGAAACTACCTACTCCATCTATAGTTTTTTGATGGAGGATTGGCTAAAGATGTATAAGGATGAGAAGTGGGGAGAGAAAGTGGGCAACTAGCCCCTGGTTCTTTGTTTTTTTTTGGCTTTTATGATTTGGGTCCCATTGAACTTGGTGTCCTATGGGGATTTTATTATGTATATGATTGTGAACTAGAATAGTAGCAGCAATATATTTTCTTGTTACTAGCATAATTTTCTATTTTATATGCTTGTTAGGAATAAGATTCTTGATAAGGGTTACTTTGTTTTGGAGCTAGTCTTTATTTGTTTTTTGAAGTATGAAATTGGTATCAGTTAGATGAGTGGAAGGTGACTTTCTATTTTTCTTTAGCCTTTTTGTACTTTCAGGTTACCCCCATTTTGTTTTGGTTGCTATCTAATACTTCAAAAAAGAAAAGCTATTTAGTCTTCAAAATTACATTGTTTAAAATAAGTAAAATTAAAATTAAATAAATGATAATTCACTTTGAGTTTAAAGATGGTGAATGTGGCACTAGAAATTAAGAAGATCTAACATAAATAATCGAATTATATTAAATGTTGGTCTAGATAGATCCATACATGAAAAATGTGGAACAATAGATGTCATATAAAGAAACATAAATGTATTCATCTTTTATTTTAAGACTAGATTAAGTATTGTTAAAAGATTTTCTAATTGATTGAATCTAAATATAAAATGCATTTTGAATAAAATATTATTTTTAATAAAAAATATATTTAAGATTTACTATGAGATAATTTGTATTCAACAAGTGCCATATAATGGCTTAGCCCTTGCCTTAAGTTTTAAAATAAATCTAGTTTTAATTTAATCAATTTATTATAGTATATTAAATACTTTAAAATATAAAAATATTATATAGCTATAGTTTTCTATAATGATATTAATTTAAATTTTATTTCTAAATATAATTATTGATATATGTTCTATTATATATATATATATATCATATGATAGTATTATAATATAAATTAATTATAATATAAAAATAATAGTATTTTTATAATAATAATATCTAATAATATTTGTTAATGATAATATAATATAAGTAATATCATTTTAAAAATATTTTTAATTGAATCACAAAAAAATATATTATAAAAAGTATAAAATATGAACTAAGGCACTTACATTCAAAAATAATAATAAACATATATATATTCAGCTTAATAAAAAGAACTCTTAAAAAATATTCATTTTACAATCATAAAAAAAAATTAAAAAATTAATTCTAACTCGTAGAAACTAAAAAATTTAATAAGTATCACAATAGTACTTAGCTTACCAGCAAGTACTAATAAGAACTATATTAAAAACATTTAAAGTTCATATAAATTATATTTAAATTGAAAAAAATATATATTCTAATAAAAAATAATTAAATTCTAATAAAATCATTTAAAATTTATTTATAAAACTTTCTAGCGGGGTGACAAATCTCTATGATGATCGGGCCAGCTTCCATATATAACAAACTCCTAACCCTTCCTCAGATCACGAGCTTAAGGATCACAGCATTCAGCGTTCAAGGAAATACCATCTTTTCAAATTAATACAAAAAATAAAAGGCTGCCCTATTTTCTATTGTAGCTTTGCTGGCCAATCAAATTTGGAAGAAACCATGTGGACAATGGAGCTGAAGGTTGCAGCTACCTACAGAGAGTACCATAGAGCTGATATAGAGAGATGTCTGCGTGATCTACAGGGAGTTACAAAAGTTAATTTTGATTTGACAAGAAAAATTGTTCGCATAGAACACATTTCACGTTCTAAAGACGGATCTGAGTTTGGTATATCGTGTGCCACCAATAAATACTTGTTTCCTTGTCTTTCTATCATATCATCGAAAATATTTTGAAACATCAATGTAAACAAATATTTTTGTGTGATTTCATGGGTGCAGTAAATGCTTTGCGGAATCAACGTTTCAAAGCCGAAGTTGTAAAAATTTACGAAGTTTAACCATGGATGGTAAGTTTTTAAAGTACAGGATCCAGCAGTTTCATATATGTTTTGCATTAATATTTTAGGGTTTTTCAATATTTTGGATCAATCTTTTGGACTAATATAAAGATGTTGAATTGTGGAAAGTGATCTGAAGATTTTACTTAATGCTTTATTGTTTAAAATGCAAGCTAGGGCTTTATATATAAGTATAATGGCACATAGAATAAATCTAGAATATGGTTGGCCTCTCCTTCTGGTTCCAATAACGGTTTTGATTCATCTTTTATGGAAGTTGCTCTTGGTGATCCCTCCACGATTGTTGTCTCTAGCGATGGTGTCCTTATGGAAACTTCTGATGGTTCTGCCCTTCCCATGTTGTCTCGGATGGTGTCCTTACCAATAATATCCCCGTTGGCTCGTTGCCTTTTGTTGTCTCTTCTTCGCCTCCTCCCTCTACGGAGCTGCTTGTTCTTTCTATTACTAGTAATGATGGTTCACCTCAGCTCCTATCCCTTTTGTGTTTGTTTTCCCTGTGGCTGCTGGTTGTGATTGTTCTGTAGATTTGCGTGTTTGGTAGGATGACACCATTAAGATTGAGGAAGGATGGATTACGGTTAAGGGTAAGCATTCTACGAAATCTTCTTCATTTTTAGTGGCTTTTATGGAGAATTTTTTATAATAAAAAAACTTTCTTGATAAAAAATTATAAATTAAGTGTATAATAAATTCATAGAATAAAAGGTTTATTTGATTTATTGCAATCAGTACTGTGAGTTAACTAAAAGAAAATAACAATGCAAGCAAAAATAGTAATAGAAGTGAATCATAAAAAGACTAGGACAAATATACCTTAGAAACTCTATTACTTGGAAAATCCTACATATGTATCGGATCTTCTATTCAATCTAACAAAAACCTTATTCTCCATAATTCAATACAAGTTTATTTCAGTGTATATATATATATATTCCAATTGCTTTACTTAGCTTGCAAGAAAAGAATAGTTTCTTTCTTTCTTTTGTTTTAAATCATATATAAATCACTCTAATTTTATTCAACCTTACAGTCTTAGAAATAAACTATTAAAGAATTAATGAATAAGGTGGTTAAATATCCAACTCAAGTTTCTTTAGAGAAACTCCACTCAACCTTCCTAGCTAAAAAAAACTCTCTCTTTGCAAGGATTGTGTTCACCTGGATTATTGCTAGAGAATACAAACTTATTCTTCACCAAAGCCTTTGTTCATATGTCTTGTATCTTTTCATCTATAGGAATGTAACGGAAATTAATTGTCTTCTTCTCCACATAATTTATGATGAAGTGATACTTGACCTCAATGTCCTCTGAATTGACATAGAATACTATATTCTAAGAGAGTTTGATGCAAATCTAATTACCATTGTAAATGACCGTACAATCTAGTTTCTAATCAAATAGCCTAACTAGAAGTTTTTAAAGCCAAATGACCTCACATATAGCTATCCTAGATGTCATATACTCAACCTCTACACAACTCTATGCGAATTTTTTTTATTTCTAGTTGTACTAAGAGAATGCTCATGATCCAAAACTAAAACTACACCATAAAGTTTTCTTGTTTTTAATCATACTACATGCCCAATCAACATTAGTAAACCTCCCAAAATTCACTCTATCCTATTGAACATACTTCAACCAATAATCAAATTTGTGCCTCAAACATATCTCAAAATATATTGTGCATCTATCTAGTGTACACATTTCGGTTCCACCATAAACTAATTAAGAAAGTTCACTACACAACAAATATTTGGCCTTGTGTTGATGAGATACATAAGAGAGTTTATCAACTATCAGTATATATTAGGGTCCACTACCTTTGATCTTGAAGAATCAATATTATTATGATTGGTTACACATAGTGTGGACATGGTCATGTATAGTTCTCCATCCTTAATGACTCAAATACAATAATTAAGTATTTCCCTTGACCAAGGAAGATCTCAACCTCTCTCTACTAGTCGAATTCTAATCCAAACAAGTAGTGTAACAACCCCAAACCCTTCATCTCAAACTCTCTTTTAGGATCTTACCTAAAGTATCTTATGAGATCCTTTAACCCTATGAAAAACATGTGATCAACATAAAAAAAAAAAAATGAGAAATTCACCCTTCACCTAAACATAGTACCAATTCTAATCTACCTTTCTTTTGATGAAGCGCACACTCTACAAGTAACTATCAATATGTGAATACCATGCCCTAGGAACTTATTTGTGTCCACACAGTGCTCTTTGCAACCTAATAAGATGAGAATCCCTTCAATGTACTTCATGACTTTTGGATTTCCCTATGTAGATCTATTTCTTGATCTCTCTTTTGATAAATGTAATTTGAATATATATCTAGTGAATCTTCCAACCCATTTGTGTAGTTATAGAAATTTTAGATCTTAAGCAAGAGTACTTGTCTACTAATGTTAAAGTACCATCATAGTTGATTCCTTCTATTTGAGAAAACCCCTTTTCCACAAAACAATCTTTGAACCTTTCTACACTACCATTTGCAATATGGTTAGTATTATACAACCATCTTGAAACCACCATAGGCTTACCTTCTTCTCATGGTACTATCTCCCACATTCTATCCTTCATGATTAGACAATACTCTTCCACCATATCGTCCTTGTATACTTGGTTCTTATACTTCTTTTAAAAGATTGAAGGCTTTATCTCAACTAATTCCCTCATTTGTCATACATTATATTTGGGAGCCTTTCTCTATCCAACTAAATCGTATGGATCACCAGCATATTACTAAGCCTGTCTTAAAGTTTTCATAGTTGCACTATTTTTTTAATATAAATATGAGTCTGAGGATATTTTCATTCTTGTTGGTCATGTTGTTTGGCTTTCTTACCCTTCTCCAGCTTGTCGGATTGATGTTTGAGAAATTCATACTACCTCAATGCTGGATATTTTCTCCTCCTCATTCATTAAGATACTAGTATTTTGAAGAGAAATCTCCTCCTTAAACTTTATATCTCTACAAACAACTATTTTCTTGAGGGAGGCAATTTAAACTTGATGAGGCTTATAAGTTTCATTGTACCCAACAAAGATACCTTTTGTTTTGAGTTTATTCTAATGTCATTTTTTACTCTAGAGGAATTTGATAATATATAAGGAATCTAAATATGAGAATGAGCCCTAAATCTAGTTTCTTCCACTGAATGTCTCTTCCAGTTTCAATTTTCCCAACACTTTGTGAGGGGTCCTATTCTTCAAATATATGATCGTATTGGAACCTTATCTATAAGAAGCCAGGAAAATCTTGATCATGAAGCATAACCTTGACTTCTCTAACTAAATACATGTTCTTCCACTGACAAATCCCATTTTAAGGGTTGTATGGAAATGCTATCTCTCTTTTGATACCTTCCTGAGTATAAAAATCATTGAATGCATTTTAGGTAAACATGCCTCCATTATCATACCTCAGTATCTTGATCTTTCTCCCTATGTGGTACTCTATAAGATAAATAAACTCTTTTAACATATAAAGAATTCATGTTTATTCTTCAAGAGATATATCCATGTCTTCCTAGAGAAATCATCAAAGAACATACCATAATATTCATACCCAGTTAAGGATCCTTTTGACATATGCCCAAATTTGAGTTTATGAAATCCAAAATTCCTTTGGATCTACAATTTCCCCTTGGAAAATTTATCCTAGAATATTTTCCACAAGTACAACCCTTGTACACCTCATGTTTTTTTTCCTTTGTCTCAAACAACCCATCACTATTTCCTTTAGCACATTAAGTGATCCATGGTGGAGATGTGACATCTTCTTGTCCCACAATTCTACTTTCCATCTACAAGCTCTTTCCAATGCATGTGATGACATATATAATAATCAAAACAAGCTTCCATAATTAACTCCAACTAGTTTCACAACTTTGGAATCATTGGGATGAATATATAGGTTTTTCCCTTTCAAAGGTTATTATGCAATCCTTGTCTTCCAAAGTAGGAATGGAGTTTGAATTATTTTTCATACCATGGAAATACTTCACATCCTCCACCAACAAGGGTTTTGTAGACTTCCTCTAAAATGTGATAGTGACAACATTAGTTGCATGATACTTTCCTTGTCATTAAGTTTAATATAGAAATCCATCTTATTCTCCTCCAACTTAGTGAAAAAATCTCCAAACCGTTTCATGTGGCAAGAATCCCCAGTGCCAATATACCAAGCCCTTTGGGAAAATGATCTTGAGAGATAGGCAAAGAGTAAAAACTTGAATACTCAAATCATGATGATTGCTCATCCACCTCAATTGTAGTAAAAACTTTCTTCTTTGAATTTTCTTTATTTTTCTTATTCTTATTTGGACATGTTGACTAGCATAGTGAGCCATCAAGTGGTAGAAAAAATATTTTACTTTCTTAGATATTTCTTTTTCCCACTCTTGGAAGAAAATCCTTTTGTTTTCCCTTTATTAGAGTTCGTATTGTAGCTTGCAAGGATGATATTATCATCATTTTGACCATTCTTTATTTGGCCCTCTTGATGAGAACCTTCATGGATTTCTCTTAAACATAATCATCCCAAATCCTTTCTTAATCAAGTAGCCAATATCTATCAACAATACACTTAAAGAAAACATCTAAGGCCTTTGATAAAATATTTAAGGTTATACACATCGAATCATCTTTAGAAATTATCTCTCCAACAATAGAAAACTTATCTCTAACTTGTGCTTAATGTTCTATGTAAGAGCTAAAACTTTTTCATTTGAACATCTACATATTCTACAAATTATTCTTGAGCATCATCTTATGATTCTAGTAGTCACTTTGTTAAAGTCTTATGTGTATATCCCACATCTCTTGGGTGATGTTTTTTGTAATAAATGGAGAATTAAATGCTCTTTTTTCACCAAGAATGATTCTCTAAGTATTATCCTCCTTGAGTTCATGTAAATTGAAATAAATAGGATCATTTACTAATGGTGTCACTATTTTACTAGCATGGATCCACAACCCATTCTCCTTGAAAATAGATGTGATTCAAATCTTCCACTCTAAGAAGTTAGAAACACACTCGAGTCTATCCTCGTATAAAAGACTATTTTTCAATGGAGACGAATGATAATCAAGACATAAATACATTTTTTTTTCCCTTTTCAGATCTATGTCAGAAAATCTTGTCTTTGTAGTTAGAGTTAAAAAATTTGATAACATGCTAATTTCTCGTTAGAGAGAGATAAATTAATCTCATAATAACTAAATAGAATATAAAATCTATTTGATTTATAGAAATCAATACCATAATTTAATTAACAAATAATAATAGTGAAATAAAAACAATAATATAAGTGAATCCCAAAAAGATAATAACATAGATGTACCTTGGAAACCTTGGTATGGGGAAATACATACAAATGTTAGATATTCTATTCATCCTAGAAAAAGAATCTTGATAATATATTAGAAATGTGCATTGTGAATCTTACATATGTGGAACCTAACTACTTTACTTATCTTTCAATAAAAGAATCTTTCTTATATGCCTTTTACTTTAACTCATATATAAAATTACTATAATTTTATGCAACCTCCCAAAATTAGAAATATATTGAAGAATAAACAATAATGATAGTGTTAAATTTTCAACTTGAGTATATTTAAAGAAACTCCACTCTACCTTCCTAGATAAACAAAAAAAATCAATAAAATCATGTATCTAGTTGGGTAAATATGGATGAACTTCATTCTCAACCTTCTTCAACCATGAATTTGAATTCTTTGTACAATGTTTCTTCTATGGGCTAGAAAAATCTATTTTCATTATGTGTATGCTTCATTTTTTTCTTAGATTAGTCCAAGCCATTTGTCTTATTTCCCCCACATCTATTGTCCTCAAATTCTATCCTCTCCCTTTTATTGTCCTTGTAATCTCTATTTTGTTAGGTTTTCTCCCCAAAATTTGGTAGGTGGTAATTCCTTCATTTTTTCTATGGGAGCTTCCTCCCCTTCTCCAAAGAGAACCCCTTGCAAATATGATTCTTTTTAGAAAATTCTTTGCAAAATGATTTTTTAATAGCTAATGATTATTTCCTTGTACAATTTTTCTTGAGGTTTTTTTTTTCTTGAATTATAATTGTAATTGATTTATTATTATTATTATTATTATTATCTTAAAAGAAGTTATACTCTTTTGAAACTTGTTCTCTTATTTCCTACAGTTTGACTTTGTTCTTGTTAGTTGGTTTTCTTCTTATGGTTTATTTTATTATACTCATTTTCTCCCTTAACAATATGTTTACTTTGTAACATGGTTTGGATCCTTAAAATAATTTAATTTATTTCAAAGAAAAACATAGAACAACTATTTGATTCATAATAGGCTAAAAAAAATAGTTTCACATTATTGAATATATGATTAGTTTTAAGGATAGGATAGTTATCACCGAAGTAAATCAATTGAACCATAGACCACAAATAGTTGAAGTTAAATTCTATGAGTGTGGGTTTCATATCACAATTTGAAGCTTAATATGAGGGCTTCCTAGATAAACATCTTAATAGGTTATTGAATCAAATAAAATCAACAAAGATAATCACATAAGAAAAATTAATGTATTTATTTAACCTTAAACCTATCACTAGATCAAAAAAGACTAACTATAAGACTACCGCATATATAGATGTTATGACTATGTAAGAATGAATAATTGCATCATAGAAATCCCTTAGATTGGTTACTCGCATGTAATTCACACTTACAATTCGCTTAAGTTTTCTTCTTACTTTTTTTACCGCACTTAAACACAAGAAAAACAACTATCCTTTATGCCAAGTCCTCAAATTAATTTATTAAGTCAGCCTTCAAGCTTTCTCAATTAGTTCATTCAAGATTTTCTTAAGGTTTTTTCCCTATCTATGCAAGGAATAATTTTTTCTTTTTCATCATTGTCGATTTATGTGTTTGAAATATTTCAAAGATGTAAGAGTGATCATATTGGTTTTAAATTGGTGCTCATTATTTTGATTACAAAATCATAATTATAATATTGAATATCAATAATTATACATTCATATACACAACTATAATATCATCAATGCACATAATATATTTAGTCATTCATAAACATCCTACATAACTCCATATTGAATATGTAATAGACTATTACAAGGCTTGAAATATTTAGAATGTTATGATATTGGCTAGTTTCATATGGAAATCATACTAGCAAGTATGGTAAGTGAAAATATAGATAAAAAGAGTTCCCCAAAGATATAGAGTAACTAATTAAAACATTTTCTTATAAAATATAAAATTCAATATCTAAGAGAGAAAAAATGAAACATAATAACAAAAGCTGATAGAAAATGTTGGCAAGGATTAGGATGAAAATTTTGTGTATGTAAAGATGCAAATTATTGGGTCAAATAAAATATCAAACACAACACTAAATCAGTTGTGATGATTTTCCTCCCACTAAGCTATATTGAGGTATTCAAATAGAATTGAAACATCCTTAAACAACTCCTAAATGAGGAAAACTTGTGTAATTAAGTGTTAATTGATCATAGATGACTAAGTAGGATTAATAATCCCTAGTTTAATTAAATTAAATATATACACTAATATACAATAAGGAAAAATTACATATTAGTACACCATTTTTCTTTGAACATTTTTCCAATTTGTTTCTCCATATTCAAATCCTTCATCTCAAATAATGACCCTCTTTAATTCCTGAAATGGTCTTATTCACTATTATTTCTTCCATATAAGCCATAATCTTCGTAATCTTTTTATATAATGAATAAATCTTGGAAAGCATAATTCATACTCATAATGGTGTGGACTATCAAAATTGATCCTATTTATAGGTTTGGTTGTTAAATATTAATGTACAAGAATAAAATGAATAGGCATTTCTCTCAAAATTAATAAATTATTATCTTCATCAATACTATAGAATCAACCGCAAATTAAGTTATAGAATTTCTAGATTGAGGTCATCCAACCATCCCTATCCAATGTAGGAACCTTGAATAGAAGAGAAAGATTTGTGTAGCTAATTTTTCTCACGAACATTAATAGTAAATAGGCGAGAAACAAAAAATGTGTTACTAAATATCTGGTGCTTAGCTACCCCATTTTTAAATATGAAATCATTCTTTAAAAATATTCAATACATTATATTTTCATAGGATTCCTTTTACTTCTATAGGATTTGAAAATCATTTTTATCATTTCCTTTATGATTAACATTTCAATATAAGATACTTTAGAACTTAGATCAATAAATTTGAATTTTTAAAGGTCTAACTAGTTTTATAACACCTATAGGTGCCTCTAATTTTAATATATGTATGTGTAACTATAATGTTTATGTTGGTGAATACCAAGTGCATCAAAGTTTAAAAATATTATCAAAGACAATTATTAAGAAACCATCCATATATTATTAAATTATTTAAATTTTATCTACATTGAATTTACTACTCACAACAGAAACTCCAAGATATAACTAAATTTGTTGGCAATTTATACACTTTCATTTTCACGTGTAGATAAACTAGTTTTTTAAAGCATAACAGTACATAGATGGAATGAAAAGATTTTATTCTATCCTTTACAATTCTAAGAGATTCAACTAATATAAATTAAATCCTTTCTTCACTGAAGATTTGAGTAGTACTAATTGGACTATACATTGTAAATGGTGCACTTGGTGTTGTAGTTAAATCACTTGCATTGGGTATACAAGGTCCCAATAGATTTGAAGATGAGGGCCATAATAGCACCTTTTACCTTTTCCAAAGCTTTAAAATTATAACTAGATTGGTTAGGGGCTCCTACTTATTACCTCTATGCATCTCAATAATGATAGAATTCTCCTTGCAAGTATAACTTTTTTTCTAGCTATTTATAAACCTTAGGTATGCATCGCTACTTACTTTATGAAAACTTTATATCTATTTTTTAAACATACTTAATGCCCTCATTCTTTCTTTTTTTAATATTATTTTTTAGAAAAATACTAAATCCATAATATAATTAGCATTCAGTCATTTTACCTTAATGCATTGGAATACCTTTTTCATATTATTAACTGATTCATAATGTATGTACACAATTATATCTTTTTATTAGTTATTGATAGTGGTGATCTCATTGAAAATGTTTTTTTTACTAAAATTATGTTTAAAGAGAGGCCCACAAACTTCTCCCAATAATTTATACCACTTTTCGATCAATTCTTCTACCACTCTTTTACACTTTCATCTAAAGAATGTTTGAGTATAGTTTCATCATATTATCCTCATCTTCTATATAATCCACATTACCTGTATCTGTAAGAATTTGCATTAGAGCAGATTTTCCCCAAGACCAAGGAACTCAAAAAACACAAGCACAAATAGACCAGAGTATGATCAGAATAACTATATAGTATTCAACTCAATGTACAACTAGGTTTGCCTCAATATAAAGGCCTCTAAGATGCATCTAGAGTGCCTCAAAATCAGCACCATGATAAGTCCAACAACTAGGCACATGTCCACCAGATATGGGTTATCCTCCATTATGCATGGAAGTAAGTGCGATGATGTAAGGATAAGCCTTACAAAGGTAAGAACACACACATGAGTGTTGTAGATAGCATGTGCTAAATTAGGAGTGCAAAAAAATGTGTTGTCTACATGACAACTCAGGGAATGATGCAAACTCCTATGTTGTAGACACCATATGCATAAATAGAGATGCGTACTTCTATGTTGTCTACATGACAACTATAGAAGATGCACAAACTCCTAAGTGTCTCATAAAGAGAAATAATAAAATAATGAAAAATAATAAAATAATGCACTAACCTAAGTTACTTAAGTAAAGTGTAAAGTGTAAATAGTAAATATCTATTTACACCAACACCCCCCCTTAAGTGCAACTTAGGGGAATGCACTTAAGTTCACTAATGCATAATGGTCCTGGCTACTTGGCCATGTTAGCTACCCATGTACAAAAGCAATGCTAAAATGATGCAATGCAATGTCTGATAAAGCAGAGAAAGAGGGAAAACCTCATGGGAAAAACCCTCCTCCAAAAATAGAGATAAGTACAATAGAGAAAGAGAGAGAAGAAGTCCTCATAAGAGGAAAAAATCCCTCCCAAAAGAAGAAGAAGAGAAGTCAAGGGACTTCCCTATCTGCAACATCCCATACCCCCAAGAGATCTCGTAGATGAGAATACTTGACCTCGGTAAAGGGTTTGGTGAAAATATTTGCGACTTGCTCTGCTGTAGGACAGTACTGAAGTGCAATGATCTACTCATGTATAAGCTCTCTGATATAGTGCATATGAACCTCAATGTGCTTTGTCTGCTGATGCTGAACTGGATGCTTAGAGATTTAAATGGCACTTTGATTGTCACAATGAAGAACTGTCGGCTTAGGTAGATCGAATCCAAACTCCTCCAGGATATGCTATAACCAAAGAGTCTCTATTGCTGCATTGACAACCCCTCGATACTCAACCTCTGTGGAAGAAAGAGCAACATTGTTCTGCTTCTTACTTTGCCAACAAATAGGGCCGGAACCAAGGTGAAATGTGTACCCTGAAGTAGACTTCCAAGAATCTAAGTCTCCTACATAGTCAGAATCTATGTATCCAACCAATTGAAGCCCTATACCTACTACATAATGAATCCCATGTGTGTGAGTACCCTTGATATAGTGCAAAATGCCCTTGGCAGCCTTCCAATGAAGCTCATGAGGTTCTTGCATAAAGTGTGAAACCATACCAACTAAAAAGGCAATATCAGGGTGTGTGTGTGTCAAATAGATAATGCTCCCAACTAACTGTCTATATAATGTTGCATCAACAAGTGGAGTTGTGCACTTAGCCTCTAATTTAACACCTAATAAGAAGGGAGTAGGAGCAAGTTTGCAGTCACTCATGTTAAATCGTGAAAGCAAGTCAAGAGCATACTTAGGCTGTGAAAGTGAAATCCCTACTGAAGATTGTATGATCTCAATGCCAAGGAAGTAGTGTAGCAAACCCAAGTCTGTCATGGACAATCTATCCTGTAGAGAGGTCTTGACACTGGCTATGATGGATGTAGTGCTCCTTGTAATGATCAAGTCATCGACATAAAGCACTAAGATCAAGTGAGAGTCATCTTTCTGAAGAATGTAAACATTTGAATCAGAATGACATCTTTTGAAACCTACTGAGAGGAGAAATGTGTCCATTTTGGCATACCAAGCCCGAGGAGCTTGCTTTAAACAATAAATAGACTTCTTTAATCTGTACACCATAGTAGAATCCTGTACGAACCCTTGTGGCTTCTCCATATAAATTTCTTCATGAAGGTCCCCATTCAAAAATGTGCTCTTAACATCCATCTGGTGTACAACCCACCCTTGAGCTGCAATAATTGCTAGTGTCAAGCGAATGGAGTTCATCTTGGCAACTGGTGCAAAAGTCTCTATATAATCAATACTTGGAACTTGCAAGAAACCTTTAGCACCTAGTCAAGCTTTATGTTTATCAATACTTCCATCCGCTGCAAATTTGGTTCGATAGATCCACTTGCATCGAACCACTTTTCTTCCCTTTGGAAGGGGAACTAAGTCCCATGTGTTGTTTTTCATCAAAGAATTGTATTCTTCCTCCATAGCTGTATCCCATTCTAGAATGCCTAATGCTTCCTTAAAAGACTATAGATTTGAAGCAATGGCTATGTATGCATGTGGAAATGACTTGTGCTATGACCTAGTCCTCCGAGTATCTAAAGGATTTCCCACCATTGAACCTGTTGCATCAAGGGTCTATTGTGCCCATCGAGGTTTGGTGGAAGAAGATGAAGGAATGTCCTCAACTATTTGTTGACCCTATGAAGGTGGTGTCCTACAAGTCAAGGTTGTAGGAATTTCATCTTCTGAGTCACTATCTTCACTATGTTCACTATCCAGATAGGAGGAAGAAGGAGGAGGAGTTGAAGAGGCCAAACTTGGACATGTCTCTTCAAAATGAACACTCCTCTCATAGAATATTTTATGAGTCTCTGGATCCATTAATTTATATGCCTTGAGATGATTAGGATATCCAACAAATATGCATGGTTTTCTTTGAGGTTCTAATGCCTTACGCTTCTGTGGAGGTATCCTGGCCCATGCTGGAGAACCAAAAAATTTAAAGTGCTTGACACTTGGTTTCCTTCCACACCATGCCTCAAAAGGTGTTATTCCATCTAAGGCCTTATGCGGACTTCGGTTTTGAATGTAGTTGGCATAGCACATGGCTTCAACCCAAAACATTTGATCGAGAGACTTGTGTTGAAGCATGCAAGTAGTCATTTCCTTAAGGGTTCGATTCTTTCTTTTAGCTATACTATTTTGCTGTGGTGTGTATGCAACTGAATGTTGAAGATCTATCCCCTCATGTGTGCAATAGTCTATAAGTCTAGAATTGACATATTCTCTGCCATTATCTATCCTTAGTATCTTGATGGCTTTCCCAGATTTCTTCTCAACTTGAGTTTTGAATGTGATAAAGTTGTCATAGACTTCACTCTTATGACCAAGAAAAAATACCCAAGCGTACCTTGAAAAATCATCAATAAATGTGAGAACATAGCGGGCCTTACCAAAAGAAGGTACTGGAAAGGGGCCAACTACATCACTATGTACCAATTCTAGAACAACAGTTGCTTTCCAAGACTTCCCTTTGTCATATTTTTCTTTGGGATGTTTACTTGCTTCACAAACTGGACATACTCCCTCTAAAAATTGGACTTGAGGTAAACCAATGACCATTGCCTTGCTGCTTAATTGTTGAAGGTAGCGATAATTAAGGTGTCCAAATCTGTCATGCCAAAGTTTACTTTAAGTCTTTGAATGAGTCAACAAGGCAAGAGATGTGGACTTAGGCACAAAAATTGGATAAAGAATAAATTCTTGTCTCATGGTTTGCCTTTCCAATCACCACCATTGAATCATCTTTGAGATTCTTTACCACTACTGTTTCGGGGAGGAACTCTACTTTGTTACCACATCCATAGTGAGTGATTTGATATATGGAGAGAAGGGTGGTGCTAAGGCTAGGAACATGCAGTACATCCTTGAAGACATCATTCTCTAACTCAACATTCCCTTTACCTTCTATTTTAATTTGAGTATCATTGCCCACATAGATTTAGGGTACATGTGAAGTGTTTAAAGAGGAAAAGTGCTCCCTTAAAGCCCCCATATGATGAGATGCTCCAGAATCTAGAATCCATTCCTCCGAATTGTTTGTACTTGTAACTAAAGCTTGGCCCTTGCCCTTTGAAGTGGATGAAGAACCTTTGTCTTTGTATGTATTAGGAACATCAATTTTGTGTTTCTTCATAATATTTACCAATTCATCAATCTACTTATCTTTGCAATCATGTTCTTCATGTCCATTCCTCTTACAATAGGAACATGTTTTCTTCTCCTTCTTGTTAGAATTGTTCACTTTTTTATTGTTCTTTGAAGAAGATTTTTCTTGTTGTGAAGAAGAATTTTGAGTAGAAGAAGATTGATTTGTGGAAGATTGTTGTTTTGAGGAGGACTGTTATATGTCATCTTGTTGCTTGGCCTTCCATTGCTTCTTCTTCTTGTTTGAATTTTTGCCACTTGAATTACCTTCATTTGCTACCAATACTTTAGTTTTGGAAGACTTGAGAATTCCCATGAGAATTCCCATTCCCACTAAATTTTCATGTTCAAGGATCAACATTTCTAAGAATTTCTCAAATGAAGGCTTAACAAAGGCACTACCCATTGTTAATTTGTGTGTATTAAAGCTAGAAACAAAAGGAGCATATTCAGATGGAAGATGAGTCATGATGTGTTTGATCATCTTTTCATCTTTAATGGGTTCTCCACAATCATTCAGCTCTGTTCTATACATTTCTACTTGGGTGAGATAATCTTTAATTGTATCAAAATTTCTAAGATCCAACTTGAGAAGTTTATCCTCTATTGTGTAAGCCATGTCTTCATCTACTGTCCCATACAAAGCTTCTAGTTTTGCCCAAACCTCTATTGGATCTGTAAGCTTCCTAATGTGAAATTTCACAGGATCAGAGATATTTTTCAACAAGGTACCTAAGGCCATCTCTTGTTTGGATTCCCAATCTTCTTTACGAGCTTCATCAGCATCAGGAGGAGGTTTCTTGGCTACACTAGTGACATAACGCCACAAACCTTTTTCTACCAATGGCTCTTTAATGTTTTCTTTCCAAGTAGAATAATTATGTGGAGTTAACTTTGAAAAAGAACCCATGATGCAAGAACTCAAGATAAAAAAGACATAGTACATAGTACACATCCCTCCTTTTTACTCAATCAATAAATCCCCCCCCCCCAAATAAATGATTTTGGCACTTTATATATAGTGTATTTACAATGGGCTACTTGCTAAAAATGGACAAGGTAGGCTTTCTGATTTTGCAGATTACAACCTCTATATAGAGTACAAATCTAGACTATTACAATGTTGCTCAAAATTACATCAACTGTGAAACATTACAATGTAAAACAAGACCTATCTCTACAAGTGATACTTTTGTCCAAATAAGACTATAATCTGACTGCAAATCTGAAAACTAGACGAAAATATATACACTTTCAAAAAAAAATGGAACCTGAAAAGGAGTCCAGATGAGCCCATACGATGCATTTGAAGTTGCAAAAAGAAGAATTAGATAGGTATAGTTGTGAAAAATTGCAATTTCTGACCAATCCGAGCACCAAAACCAGAAACAAACTGCACCATTGAAAAGTTTAGAAAATTTTACCTAAAATAAAAAAAAAATTGCACCTGATTTGGAGTCCGTATGACCAAGTTATGGCTGTTCAAAGTCAAGCTCCAAAATGAAAACTGCAAATGAAGAGGGGTTTGTAGAGGAAAACACTGTGTTAAATTTGACGTCCAAATGAGCATTGTAGCAGTTCAAAAATGGCCTGCTATGATGGTCATACAACCATCAAATTTAGTCTTCCATATTGCTAACATCAGCAAAAACTTTGGCCTCTGATGACATCACCTTGTATGGATGCTGATGTGGCATGTAGGAAATGTACAGATGAGGACACATGTCTGATGACTTAGCAATGACGTGTCACTGACGGGGCACTTGTGTGTCACTAATGGAGGTGATTGTACCTGTTGACATGGCGGTGTGTGGACTACCTGCGTGTGGTCCACATGGGTGAATTAAATAGCACCATGTGGCACTGACGGTGAGCCACATATGGTTACCGACATCAGTCTATCAACAGCCAAATTTGTGTTTACCGACGTTGCCGGTGGGACTTTAGTCCCACATGCGCTATGCGCAGAATAGAAGAGGTTGTTTTATATGTAAGCCCATAGATGCTATGTAAAGTGAAGTGCCAGATTCTTGACCATCGGTGCTCTTTGTTTGGATGATCGCCAGTTGGTGTGGAAGAAATGTGGCCGGTATATGCCGTCATCAACTGGTTGCTATTCACCGGTCTGTGCGCCAGGATTTGTATGTTGCTGGAGGTAGATAATACGGGGGCGAATTGTCAAGTTTTAGGCCATCATTGGTAATAATGCTGCCAAATTTTGCAGGTATAGGCTGGGAATAAAATCTAACCCACAGAAATAATAATATAAACCCGTAGTTGCGAATCGGGCCTTCAGGTTTCAATTTGCACAAAAAATTTGCCTCCCGATTAACTATGGCCTAAAATAGGCAAATTTATAGTCAATCTTCACCGAATCTTCGCTCCGAATGCAATGGCAAGGTCCGCTTCAGCTCCAGATGCTCCCAATTGCAGCTAATGCTCCAGATCTGAATCGGGTCTCTTGAAGAGATGAAGCAATGAGGTCTCCAAAGGCTATGTGACGAGTATCTCCCTCAGCACTGATACCATGTAAGAATCTACGTTAGAGTAGAATTTCCCCAAGACCAAGGAACTCAAAAAACACAAGCACAAATAGACTAGAGTATGATCAGAATAACTTTATAGTATTCAACTCAATGTATAAGTACACTAGGAGTGCCTCAATATAAAGGCCTCTAAGATGCATCTAGAGTGCCTCGAAATCAGCACCATGATAAGTCCAACAACTAGGCACATGTCCACCAGATATGGGTTATCCTCCATTATGCATGGAAGTAAGTGCGATGATGTGACGATAAGCCTACAAAGGTGAGAACATATACATCAGTGTTGTAGACAGCATGTGCTAAATTAGGAGTGCAAAAAATTGTGTTGTCTACATGACAACTCAGGGAATGATGCAAACTCCTATGGTGTAGACACCATATGCATAAATAGAGATGCGTACTTCTATGTTGTCTACATGACAACTGTAGAAGATGCACAAACTCCTAAGTGTCTCATAAAGATAAATAATAAAATAATGAAAAATAATAAAATAATGCACTAACCTAAGTTAACTTAAGTAAAGTGTAAATAGTAAATATTTATTTACACCAACAATATCCCATGCCATGGATCCAACATTTACAAATTCTCCATTGGCTAACCTATATGACCTGTCTCACATCAATAACCACCCTTATTGTTGAATTTATAGAAGCAAGCTCCTACAAAACCACCAAGTGGTATTACATAGACCATGTACTACCAAACCTACATTGACCTACATTTAATTTATTTTTCCTAATATTAAATATTACATCAAATATTATCACTACAAATCATCAAGAATATTCCATGGTAATATCTACATGTTGCACATCCACCAGGGTGCTCCTAGTAGCAACATTGCAACATAAAATACAATAATAGATTACAAAAAATACCATGAAATGTGTGGAACACACATAATCTCAATAATTTCTCGCTTTTTGTAGACATTGTATAGGATCGATTTGTATCTACATAGATAAACAAGGGAATAATCCCTCTTAGCACATCCAAAATTATGGATCAAAGACACCATGTGCTCCATATATGTGCCTGTAACAAAATCAAAGTGTCTAGCATCTTGAATATGATTGATCCCATGTCCTATTATGCCACTGTCACTAGATATACATACAAGTCATCCAAAGACAAAACCACCCAACCCTTTACATAAAACTTATAAAATCCTATATCAACTAAAATTCCAAAGATAATCATATGTATCTATAGCTATCAAAATCCATAGCTGAAATAGTACCCACAATAAGTGTCAACCCATCTAACTATTTATACCTTTAAAGATATACCAAGTGAATCAACATCATCAACATATCCAATCTATAACCTATAATCACAAGACTCAATATTAATATCTACCACATATATGTTGTGATGTGGATCCTAATCAGACTCAAAGGCTTATTCAAAGTAGTTTCCCCCCAAATTATTCCTACGGGGGCATCATTTAGGTTGGGTTGACAAAATGAGCATGAGAAAGGAGGAAAGAAACTTCATAGTAATCAACGACCAAAAGGGCATTGACGTCATAGAGCCTACCACTTAGCAAGATAGGAGCCCATGTTGTTCATAAATAGGTAAGCATGCATATTATAGTTTAGTTAGGAGAAAGGGTTGTGTTAGGTATATTTAGTTACACTTAGGAATATTTAAATACAAATATTTGTATATTTAGTTAGCTTTTAATAGTGATATAACTAGTATATAGTAATAGTATTATTACTAATCTATTTTATATAATATAAATGGAAGAACTCTTAGGATCATAATTAGGAACTCTAATAATTGGTAATTTTTATATTGCAAAATGAAATTAGATAATAGAAATAAATATACTTAGATTGGATTATTAAGACCAAGAATTATGAGGAACGATGATTGGTTTTGCTATGAGAATTATAGTGGGTTTGATAGACAAACCTAGTAGACTTTAATAATAATCTCTTAGAGAAGATGAATAACTAACTGAGGCTCATCCCATGGAGAATAGAGGGTCTTCACGGAGGATTATGAAGCTTAACTTGAAAGGTGGTTTCAAGGAAGAAGGCTAAATAATTGAGGATCATTCCTTAGGACATAGGGGATCCTCCCAAAGGGTTAGGAAGCCTAATTGAAGGATCTTTGAGGATGTGTGGAAATAATGGAATTCCTAGATATCAATTGTTGAAATTGAATTTAATAGTATATGTTACTTATAATTTCTATAGGTAAATGTGTCCTAAGAAGTGGGGACATTATATACTTCCAATAAAATTCAATTCAAACTTCATCTTCCTCAGCTTACCTCCATGAGAATTGTAGCTTCTACTATTCACAAATATCTTAGATTTCCCCATGATGGTAGGGTCAATACTGTTATTGATACTCTTTATCATCCTTCCATGCATCGAAAAGTTTTTCACCTTGATATATATTTTAATTCTATACCTAAATCATATCAACCTTGTCTTGATTATCCTTTTTTATCTTACCAAACCTTCAATATTCAAAATCTATGTGAACTTATCAATCCTAAGGATTATCTTAATTAGGGTCTTCATCCTACACCACCTAGTCCTTTAAATTCATATATTCCACCTCCTATTTCATACAAATCTCATCCTCCTATTATCTCTCAACCTAGCATGGTTCATTATATTCTCTATCTTAAATTAAAAAATAAGACCTAACTTTGATTAACCATATTCCAACTCAAGTATCTAGTTAAAACAAATTTAACTAACATGTCTATGAGCATTATGACAACTATCAAGCTAGAGCCCATGAACATATTTATTAAAATATTTATTTACCTCATAAACCTCCTCATCCTTTACTTCCCTTTGATTGACCAATTCTAGAGCCCATGGAGAAATCGAGCATGAGAAAAGTTAAAATGAATAAATATGATAATTCTATTCATTATTAATCTAGATGAGTAAGATACTCTTCATAACAATGTTCATGATACTAAAAATTTACAATATTTTTTAATTTCAAGAATTTATCTCTTAAGAAAGATATTTTCATTTAAGGAGTTCAACAAAAAGATCATTATTGACATTCATCTATTATTCATTAAAGAAGAATTTCATTCTATAGATATAGATTATTTCTCCATAGAGATAAAGGAGTTGATCACCAAGGGAGGAGATCTACATCCATCTTCATTCTTATTCCTATTCATCAAAAATTTGTACATGATTTGTGAAAATTTTGATCTATTATCTAAGTGAAGACATCCTACATTTATATTCATAAATTCAATATACAGTTGAAGACAACATGTATCTTTATGGTTTCAAGTGGTCTTGATCTATCCAAAAGGGTTTGACAAGAAACATAGTACTTCCAATTTATATTTCTTTACATAGTAAAGTTTCAGTTAAAGTTGAAGTGTTGAAACCCATGGATTTAGCCTCCAAGGTATATGTCACTTCAAGTTTGACCTATGTTAGTATAAGTAACCCCTTATTCATTATTTTCCTACTACTTTCATGTTTTTATAATAGAAAGGTTTAGATCTACTTACATTTTATCTTATTTTACACTACTTTTATTATCTCATTTCAAGGTTAACCTATCAACATTAGCTTAACTAAGACAATACCATTTCCCTCTAACAAAATAATTTTTTTTTTGTGTGTAGGTTTAGATTTAGGAGAATAGATGTAAAGGTGTAGTTAAAGTTATAGTGTTGAAACCCTTGGATTTAGCCTTTAGGGTATATGTCGCCTCATGTTTGACCTATGTTGATATAGGTCACCCCTTATTCTTCATATTCTCACATATTTCATATTTTTATTGTAGAAAGGTTCATATTGTAGGTTCCTAGATCTTAGTCCTTTTCTATTTTTTGTACAATCTAACATGGTTTGTACAAATATGAATTTACTTTTTCTACTAACCTTCTAGGTAGTTACAAATTTTTTTAATCTTATTTCACAATACTTTCTTTGATACACAAGATCTACTATTTTTTTCTATCTTTGCATTAGTGTGTTCTTTACTCTCCTTGCATATTCAGTACATCTCTTTCTATACACTTATACATTTTTTAAAAAAAAATCTCAAAAAAGAATTCTAGAATAAAAATCTCTAAAGGACCTAGATCTTGAATTGGTACCTCTTTATCTATTTGGTTTGTGATAATATTATTCGAGTCTTCTAGGAGTTCACATTTTAGTATTTCCTTTCCAATGTATGGTGGTGAAATGGTAATCTATCAATGATAACTATTTTACTATAAACAAGAATTTTAAAAAAAAATTAAAACATGAAAGATACTACACTTTAAGAAAATAAATGAGGCTCCAATATTGACACCCACTCAAACATATGAAACCATTATTTCCAAAGAAACAAGAAATATTTACTTCCCAACATTATGTCATAGAAGCATCTAGATATCCATTATTATATAGTAATTATTTCCAAATTGATAACAAGTAGGGAATTAACTCCCCAATTTGCTAGCATTTTACCCACTTGATTCCCTCTTGATAAATAGAGAAAATTATATAGGAATCAAATTTAGCATTTTTTTAACAATATTTAATAATACTTTTAATTTTCTAGGTCAAGGGTGATAAAATATTCAAGCAATTAACAATGCTTAATAGATCACTCTCATCTTTCCCTATCCCCACCCCATTTGTTCATCAATAATTAGGACCTACCTTATCTACCTAGTAATAGTGGGCATTGATCTGCGACCCCCACCCCTAAGCATATGCCTTGATCCACACCCTCAAGAAACTCAAAAAAGAATTGGACCCAAAAAGTGTAGAAGCAAAAATTAGAAAAAGGGGAGGAAATTGACCTTGTTGATTTTGAGGAAGAAAATGAGGGCGCTAGAAGGAGATCTAGGAGACTTGATAAAAGTAGGGCTAGGATGAAACAAAAACCTCTAGGGATTGGGAACTTAATGAGGAGGTAGAGTTAGAGGCTTGTGAGAAATAAGAAAAGAAAACAAAAATAATAATGGGGAAGGATGAAGATTTAGAAGTATAGGGACTAAGTAAACTATCTTGGTGTCAGAAGAAATTAAAACCAATAAGAAAATGAAGAAGATTAGCTAGGACACAACCCATGTGTCACCTAGTTTCACTATGAACATGGTGAGCTTAAAGTTTCAAGTGCAATCTTGTCCCCAAGAATTCATAAAGATGATTCATTGATGATGATTACTTCCCTTGTGCATATGAAAAAGAAAAATAAGAAAATAGTTTCTACTAACCCCATGTTGTAGGTATAGACTATGGAGGTTGGGAAAGGAGATTGTGTTGGTTGCTAGGAATTGTCCAAAAATGTTAAGGATATCAAGTAGGAGACGATGACCCTCAAGGAACATTTTGAGGCTTTAAATGAGAATTTCATGAATCTATCAAAATATTCTCAAGTAACATCACTCATGTTGCTTCTATTATGCTCAAAGTCTTACAATAGGAGAATGAGGAGGATAGACTTCGAGCGAAAGACTTTGCTAGGCTCTATGGCTTTCGTTTTGACAATTGGACCAAAGTCTTGCTGGCTAAGAAAGGGGATGATAAGGTCAATGTTTAATCATGGTGAATTTTCACTTTTTCCTAACGATAGTGTGTCATTCTTCATGTCTAGCTTGTACTTTTATAATTTGTTCATTAGTCCTTAAAAACTATTTATTTTTATGTTTTAAATCATGTAGTAGATATGTTGGTGGGTAGATTAGTTTTTATACTATAGAAAAAATTTACTCAACATAGTAGATACTTTGTTACATTTTGTTTGGTCATGTTGTCCACTAGCAATAGTGTTTATATTACTAGTAAATATGTGAATATGTATCGTAGTACTTGAGTTAGGATGACTGGGTAGGATACTATATTTTTTGTTATTAAGGATAGGGTGGTTTTCTAGTAGTAGTTTGTTTTTATTTTGATGTTAATTTCTTAACCATGGTTATTTATTGAGAGCTACCCCCCTTGTTTTGGCTTCTTTTAATAGAAAAAACAAATCACTATCAAAGTAATTGATTCCTTACCTTTATCGTAACCATTTTTATTCTAATGTAAATGGTAAAATCCTCAATGTAGTGATTTTTCTAGGTACCTAATGGGAAGGCCTCAATGAAGTCAAACCTACCATTGTTATCACAAACTAGTCCCTTACATCCAAGAAGTCTAGGGTTAGGTTTTTCTAGTGCATATATTATTAGTGTGCATTGCATCTAAAAGTTCTTATTGTATCAAAATTGAGATAGTTTGTTTAGAAGTAATTGTCCTATTTTTTGCATTTATGATTGAAATTAATATCATTAAGAAAATTTTTATATTTAAAATTACATTTTAATGATTGAGAATATGAAATATAATATTTTAAACTTTAATACACAATTTATTTTCATAAGATAACATTATCCAGAGCTCTTATTTGATAGTACATAATAACCTTGATGCATGGTTCCATTCTTACTTTTTATGGTTGTGTTTTGCAGAATTTATATATATGTTGGGCATCCATGTTTAAATTTCTATCAATGTAGAGAAATGAGGTTTGTTATGGACATGGTATGATTTTATTATGTTGGGTTCCTTGACGATGTTCCAATAATTACAATGCAATTATTAATTATTTACAAACACTTATAGGCTATGAATTTGATCACCTAATGAACAAAAATATTTTGTAATGTCTTATATTATTTTTCTGCATGTACATGATGGTGTTTGTCAAGATGGACTATAAATACTCTTAATGTTCTTGGACCTCTTCTTGATTTTAAATGAGTTTCACTTGTATTTATATGTTTCATGTTGATTACATATAAGGTTTTTGTATATTTTCTATTAAAAAAAAAAATAGTCTCAACTTCGAAATTATCTTGTTCTTTTAAACTAATATTGTTTCTATACTTTTGCATCTAATAAATGATGAAATTATACATATTTATATGTGTGCATGAACATAATGTTCTTGCTATTTTTAAATGGTTAACAAAAATTCTTTACTTTTTCTAAATCTAGATATGAACTATTTTATAGATTATAATTCCCTTGAGCTATTTCTTGATGTAAGATAGTTGTAGTTTACATGGACACTGCATGCATCATGAGAGGAGGCTTTAAGAAGTCTTAGTGTCAACATGTTCAAATAGTCAGCCAATATTTCTATAACATTTTTCTCCTTGCATTTAGCTCTATCTTATAAATTTATTTTGAAAATTAAACCTGCTAGTTATCTAGTATTCACATCCAAAATTCTACATGTTGAATTCTTCGATATCTTATTATAGGATGTCCTTAATATAATAATGAGTTTCACATTTCATTGTTTAGAATCTATGAATTATGTAGGTATTTGTATGGGTTGATCATGCCTTTTATTATAGTATGATGATAAAATAATTATTGTTTATTTATTAGGAAAGAGCCTACTTGACACACTGGTAAATTATGAGCCTCTTAATTGACAGGTCTTGGGTTCAAATCTACTTAAGTTTAACTAATAATCAAAATAATAATTAAAATAAATAATACTAATTAACCTTAGCTTTGACCTCTTATTGATAAAATAATAATTTATTGTCTACTAATTGATTCAACTTAGATGTAGACTTTGGTAGTTGTCATATGTTTTGGTATTTTGTTAATAGGAGAGGTTGGATTTTGTTTAATACTTGCATAGTAATTAGAAGAACATGTCACTTCTTATATTTTTGTGATTCCTAAAGAAGGTTCTATCATGATTTAAATGTTATATTGTTGTGATTCCTAAAGAAGGTTCTATCATGATTTAAATGAATACATTATAGTCATTCTCCATTAAATAATTTCCATTGAATGGTTTTCAATAATGGGTTTTTGTGTCACGTAGGATTTTTTTGGATCCTATTTTTCTAGCGCAAGTTCTTTGATATTTTCAATCTTATTGTAAGGAGATGCATATTATTTTTATTAGATATATTTCTATTCTAGGCATGGAAGAATCTTTGATTTCTTAGATAAGGTGTTAGGGTTTTCTTTGTTATCATTTTTTTTTTCTCTTGGATTATACTTGGTGTGGAGGATTTTCTTAAGGTTATTCTATAATGAATGCTAATTATTTTCTAAATAATTATTTCATAATATCATGATTAATTTCCTAATCCCATGGTTAGAGATTTGATAGTGGTGTATTTACTTATCATAATATTGGGCATATTTATCTCTTGTTTGTGAGCTTCCTATGGGTGTAACTAGATGCATTTGGAGTTTAGAATGTAGTTATCAATTGTTGGTGAATACAGATAATTGGAGAACTAAGTAGTGCATATTTAAATATCATTACTCAATAGAGGTTTCAGTAGATAATAAAAGGATCATTTTACATAGATATAGTCATGTACTCATGTTGGTAAGTTAAATGAGGTTCTTATTTAAGAAATTATATGGGATTTTATTATAATGGAGGAGTGATGTCATCCCATAATCTAAGTCTACTCGAATAATTAATCATATCATAGGTGTCACTTATTATTTTAAGAATCATTATGGTTTACTCATTTAATTAGAATTGTTAATGGTCATTTTACCCATCTAAGTGTCATATTTCAAAGTATAAAATCTTCTCTTTCTGTAATCAAAACCTATAAATATCTATTTTTTAATTGCTAAATGTGTGCTATACTTTGAAAATGTATATTTAATCATTGATTTCATGGTAGAAAAAATCATCTTTCCTATATATCTTCATCTTCTCCACAATATCCACCATTCTCAACAAGTACTCAACAAACTTATACGATTTCCATTTGGCTTCCTTCACTTGCAACTTAATGGTAACTTCCCTATTCTTAGGACTAAGGCCCTATAATTTATGAAACATCCATTTTATAATTTTAAAATAGTCCACCACCCCATTTCTCATTCCTAGTCTAACTTAAAGTAGTGAACTTCAAATTTATGATTTATAGGGAGTGTAGACCTATTATCCTTATGTGTGTAGATGGGGGGAAGGGGGGTGATAGGATAGTGGGATAGGAGGAATATGAATCATCAATTTAATATATTATGCTTTGGAATTTTCCTTGAGGGAATCCTTAGAGTAGGAAAGTACTTTGGTCTTAAAGGGTTCTAAGTCCTTATTTTCTTGCTTCTAGAAATGGAGGTTTTCGCTAGGATGTCCTTACTAGGGATCTTTCTATGAGATATTTTATTAGAAATAATTTTAGAGGAAAGAGACTCTTCCTCTTTCAATTCAGTATCCTAATCACCATCATCATCAAATAGGCTAACATTAGTATCATATCACTCTAAAATTGAGGCAATAAGTGGTTAGATAGGGCTAACATATTTTTGAAATCCTTGTGAATTTAAAGGATAAGCCCAACACGAAAAATAGTCTACTAGGGTTCATTATGTGCTCCATGTTATGATTCAATGAACATAATAGGTAATGAAGAACTATCATGACCACACAATGTCATCAACTATTATAATTTTTTTTTTATGTATAACATGATAAATTGTGTTTCAATTTGTGGGATATAAATTTTTTTTAGTAACTTTATAGACTTTCTCTATTATTAACATCGATAGATCCTTTTGATTAAACTTCCAATTTATTTTCATTACTTAGCATAACTTTATATTTTAAACTTCCATCAATTTTAGAAAATAACTCTTTATCAAAAGACATTTTGTTAGAACATCCCAAATATCAATGACAAACATCATCAACATTACAATCATCTTTCCGATAAGAGAAATTAATTTACTTGAGGAAGCCTCTTCACTCTTTTCAACATAATTGGAATTTTTATTTTTATTAACCATTTCAATCTGGAATCTCTCTCAAAATGCACATACAAGGGAAAATTGGATGTTTTATTTTTAAATAAACTTCTAGCTCTTCCTCTTTGATTACTTTTTATTCCTTTTTTTCCTCTTAGATAATTTTAATTTTGACCTCTTCCTTGCCCTTGATTTCTTTTGGAGATATTGTTTATATCTCTATCCTCCAAAATTTGCAGCCTTTTCATTGAAATCTCCAAATAAATCTATAAATTTTTCCTCCATGTGACATAATAGATTCAACAAAGTGATCATACTCAAGGGTTGAAAATTATTGTTTCTCTTTAATGATGATAATAATTTCCCTCAATGTGGCATTTTATTAACCACACAATTTACCCATGTACAAAACTAACACACATTCTCAATTTCCTATAGTTTTAAATTCTCAAAGTCCCTTTTCAAGATTTATAACTCGTCATCCTTGAATTTCGAATGAATTGTTATAGATATTCTTATCTTTATTTGCATCTTCAATTATAGAAAACAAACTCTTATCAAGCAACATCTAAATATGAAATAAAACATATACATTTTTCTTCTTAGCTTACTTCCTAATCATTTTATCATCAACTACAAGTACATTCCAATTGATTGTCCCACCAAATCCTATTTCTGTAATTTTTCATAGATATTTTCCTATCATGAATATGATAATTTTAATAATAAATAGTCATAATGACTTCTATTGAATTTCGGGATTAGAAAAGATTTAGAAATATGACATGATGAAATATGAAGAATTGGAAATAGACATATATTGACGACCCCAAAAAAGGAAATCAACTTGACGTACATAAAAGGAGACGTTGTACCATATATTAATAATGTATTAATAATTATTTAAGTAAAAAATGTGTCTTTAAAAAATATTATAATTTAAATAGCATATATTAAAGAAAGATCTTATTTTATTGTAATATTTTTAAAAATTGAATTTAGTTAAATGTAAAAATTATTTTATGATATTAAGAAATACAATATACCAATTTTGCTAAGAATAAATCAAAATTTTATATTTGTTATACATAGATTTAAATTTAAAGTAAATATATAATTATATATTAAATAAAATATTATTAATAAGACATGATAAATTTATTAAATTAAAATTATAATTATATTTAAATTAATTAGTAAATTACAGGATTCTATTTGTTAATCTTTGTCTAAATTTGTTACAAATAAAAATAGAGCTAGCTCATCTTGTCTAAGTGCACGTTTTGCTTAAATTTATGTAACTATTGAAAAAATATAATTTAGAATTTTAACATATTCTAATGAAGTATGTTATTAGATTTGAAATTTTTTGGATTTTACTAATGATTAAAAACAATCATTTCAACAAAAAATTTATTTTTATTTTTCAAATATCTTTTATTATTCTAAGTTTTACATACATTATATTTAAGTTTTTAAAATTTTAAAATATATTTATCTATATTATGATTTGTTTTTAGATTTGAGGTGTAGGTTTTAGGAATTGCAAAATGTAATTTTTTTTTCAAAAATTGACCATTGTACTTATTCAAAGAAGAAAATGTGTGTCATAGTATTATAATTTTTTTAAATAAATTAATTATAACATTTATATTATAATTATATTAATTTCTAATCTTAATCTTTATTATATAGTTAATGTAAAATATTTTATTATTAGTTTTTATATTTTAATATCTAATATATGAAATTATATCAAATGTATATCATTAAAGTTTAAAAGATCAACAAATAACTCTATATAGAAATTAAAATTAGAAATTATTTTTCTAATTAATTGAATATTATAGTTAATTATAAAAATATATAAAATAAATAAAATATATTTAATTTATAAATTAAAAAATTTTAAAATTTATTTAATTTAAATTTTGAACAATTATATATTATTTTAATTTTTTTTTAAAATCCCTAACTAAAAGCAAGTACTTGGCTACTATGTAAATTTATTTCCACCTTTTGAGGAGGCCTTGAATGTGATGATATAGTGGTTGTTTTTGTACTTTTGAACAAGTTGTAATGGACAAATAGCTTGACAAACTATTTTTTAATCTAAAATTGTAAATATGACACTCAAATTTATTAATAAATCATCAAATTTTATTATATTGATAAATATTTATATTTATATTTAATGTATTTAAATTATTTATAAATTAAAAATATAAATGTCATAGTCAATATTTAAAAAAAAAACATACAATGAAAGGAATTAAAATGATGAGACCCTCAAGGAAAAACATATAACAAGCACAGTCAAATTCCATTCCATGGCTTCCCAAATTTATTTCTCTTTTTCAACATTTGCATTTTTATTTTTTTTCACTTTGTCCAAATTATTAGTAGTAAAAATAAAATCTATGTGAGGCTAAAGTTTGATGGAATATTTTAGTAATATTTTAAAGCTTGTGATCTATGAATTTTGGAGTCTATTATAGCTTTAAAAAAATTAACTCTAAAATTCAAGAAAGATTGTGGTCTCACTAAAATAATAACTTTGTCTTTCAGACATTGTGCATTAATAAATTTAAAAAATTTGAAATTAGAATATATGACAAATTAAAAAAATGAAAAGTTTTAAAATCATATATTATGAGGATCTACAAGAAAGTAAGAACTCCTATTCAAAGAAGAAAATATAATCTTGTAATAAAATAAAATTTCATTCATCTTCCCCAAAAATAAAACTTAAGCCTCTCATAAAACCCCAAACTTAAGCTTTTTTATCTATCTATACAGCGAGATGGGTCCAAGAAGAAACAAATTGACAAGAGTTTCCCTATCACCGTTGGAGTTTTGCTAAAATAAGAACAAGGAGTTTCCATTACTTGAAACGACAAGGCATCTAAAATATTATGCCAAAGATGTTCCCTAATTAATCCGGATGACATTGCACGGAATTGATCTAAACTAATGGCTCACAGAAATGAAAGGTATGCTTTTGTCAAATTCGAAGTCACGCAGAAAACCCTAGAATACATATGATATCAGTTTCCGATTTTATACCCCAATTTTAACACCATATTTCTAACCCTTCTTTTCATAATCCACAATTTTAATCCAAATTCTAATATTATATTTCTGTCCTTTACATAATAATCCCTGAATATAACAATCTCCAGTTTCTTTTTTCATATTCTTATATTTCATATGATAATTTCCAATTTTTTAAAAACAAATTATCCGTCACGATAATCTTTAAAAAGTTTTAAATCCTCCAAATAAAAATCCCCAACTTCTACTTTATATTTTTTTAACTTCATAACATCATCCAGAAATTTATATTTCTCTTTTTTTCAGATTTTAACCATTGATATGATACTCCCAGTTTCTGTTTTATATTTCCGCAATTCATATAATACTCGCATTTATTTTTCCTTATATTCACTCTTCATACGATAAAGCTAAAACTACATTTCTCTTTATATAATAATTTCCAAATTTAAATGTGTTTTTCTCCCTTTCATATAATAATCTCAGAATTATATCTCTGCCCTTTGTAACATAATTTCATCTCCTCATCGAATTGTCCCCAAACTAGTTACGAATCTTTCAACGATAAATTAAAAGGATTAGATTTCGTAATTCTTAATAACAAATTTTTTGTTTTTATTTAGAGCACAGAAACACAGATTATAAATCTATTGTAGTTTTGGTTGTCCAAACCGAGCGTATTTTTCAGTTTTCTAAATTTAATGAAAAATACGTTTTGTATAGAGCAGCCCCAGCCCCACTCTTCTTTTGAGGATACTTTAAATGTTGACCACACTTTTTCAATAAAGTTATCTATATAATTTATTAGAATTGATTTTTATAATTTGTAAAGTTAGAGTTTAAATAAGAGACTCACAATTTATTGTCTTTATTACAGACTTCAAAAATTTTATTCTTCAGAACTTTTTCAATTGTATTCTCTACAACCTGTGTTTTACTAATCTAAAATCATAGATTCTAAACTTTCATTAGAATCACTCCCTCTAATTTTTCCATTAGAAGATCTCAACGGCCTCTGTTAAATGACCCTCTACATGTTCTAGTTTTCTCATCAACCACTTTAAAACATATTCTCTTTGGTTTATGAAAGAAAAATAAATCAGAAACTCTTTAAATTTTATTGTGGAGATGAACAAATCAAAACTTCGATAAAAGAAACTCCCTTACTGCCAGTGTTTTAATATTTCTTATACTATCAAAAATTACTCTTCTCCACTGCCTTAAATATTAAATAATTTGAAAACATAATTATTTTTCAAAACATTAAAAAAGGAAACTACTAGTACTATTATTATTAATATAACCTCTTTCTTTGGGATCCGTTCTACAGCTTGGATGGGCACTTTTTCACTTGCATAAAGGCACAGCAGCAACCTGGGAAAAACAATCATTACATAGATTTAACTTTATTTCAAATACAGACTAGAAACGCTATCATTACATAGATTCAACTTTCTCTCAAATACAGACATCTATTTAACTTTATTAAAAATACAGAATCCTTGACAAGATCGATCCATTTAATCTACCGACCTCAACCCCGTATATATTGTCGAAATATCAGACCATAATAACATTAGAAACTTGAAAAGGAGATCTGCCAAACGCTGCCAGATTTGAGAAAAATTATGGGAATGCAGCCGGAGAAAATAAATTTCAGCACCCAAAATAAAATATGAGTGCTTTGATAAAAATGAGTATTAAGATTGATTGCAGCAAGAAAATAATAATCAGAGTTCTAAAATATGAACTCCCCAAGAAAAAAAAGAGAGTATTTAGATAACAAAGAATGTTAGATATCCTGAGAGAACATGTGTGGTTACAATTTTTCTAAGGCTTCACCTGCTCTACATAGACCACGCGTTGGAGGACAGTAAAAAGGATAAGTAATTTTTTTATTTCAACGCGACAAGTGACAAGTTCTATCTCTTTTTCAGATTTCATAGATGGAGTACTGAAGTCTTATTCTTAAGTTAAAAGTGTTAAATAATCAAAACTAACAAATAATCAAAACTAACATATTTCTAAGCTTAATTTCTCTCTCATGTTTAAGAATAGCCGTTGAAGTCTAAAGAAAGAAACCCTTAAGATCTTTCAAATCCCAGCTCGAGTAACTTGTAATTTCCTGAGTAATCACAGATGTTGGTTCCATCCCATCTGTTTAAAGGACGTATTTTATCTCTACAAAGGCTGTTTAAAGGACGTTTGTGTCTAGCTTGACTGACAAGAAGTCGTCAACCCCACATTTCCTGTTCAAAAGATGAACATTTAAAAATTAGCACTTCCATCTAAAGAGGTTCAATGGATAGTAATTATAATTTTTGTTTTGTTTTTCTTAAAATAAAAAGTCAGTTATTTATATAATAAAATAAATTTTTAATATTAATTAAAATATAAATAAGACAATTTATAGCTAAATCAATTGTAAAAAGTTATTCAAGAGATTAATATAATGAAATAAAACTAAACTTAATTTAAAATACTTTAAACAAAGATATCATAATCATTTTTCAATATATGGAAGGTTTGATGGGTTGTAGATATCTTTAGTGGAAAATCTTTGATATGAAAAATCTGTACACATCAAATTAGGTAGATGATTAATATGACCATTTTTGTGCATTTCAAATTGAATTAGAAATATTCAAGCAAATGCAATATGATAAACTTGAAAAGAAAGATGAAGTCTATAGTTAAGCTAGAACAATGGTTTGTGGATTAGAAATGCAAAATTTCAAAATCACTTGTTCTATCTAATTGATCTTCATATACAATGGTTGATACCATTCTTTGAAATTAGTAGATTGCAAAGAGAATAGGAATAGTTAAACGCTTCTTTATTTATGGTTCAACAAAGAAATGCAAGTTTTCTATTGCAATCATATTTGTTACTTATCTAATATTTCAGAAAATCATAATGAATAGTCTTAAAAGTTGTAGAAAAATATCATTAGAAGTGTGCATGTTTAATTGATAAGTTTACCAAAATAATAACACAATGTGTAATATACTGAAATAGAAAAGGAATAGCTACAAACACTAGATCAAATCTGCAATTTACTTAAGTGTCTATTTAATCCACTATTTGAAATTGATTTTATACTTAGACTTGAACTTTAATAAAAAATGATATTTAAAAAAATACAAAAGAATGTGTTTAAAAATTAATAAAATAAAATATATTAAATACATAAACAATAAGATTGAAGATTTAAAATTATCAAGGCTATTTTGGTAGAATGTATGTGAATCTCCAATTTCTATTTTAAAAGAAACAAAACAATATTAGTATTTATACAAGTCTAAAATTGTTATTTTTAAATAATTAAAAAATTACAATGAGTTTTAATTAAATTTTTGTCCTTAATGCAATCATCACAAAAATATGATTTCTCTCTTACTTTAATCACTGGAGGTTTGTGGTGTTCTATAGTCACCACTTGATGTAAACTTCTAATGCCAAAAAATGTTTGGCAATTGTAAGGACTAGATCGATCTATATCTATTAAAAATACAAAAAATAATGATGACATTTTAGAATAAATATAAATTAAAAAATTGAATTATTTACTTGAATATATATATGAAATAAATATATAATATTTACCTTTTTCTTCCAAAAAAGTAATGCTTATTGTATTTAATATCTCGAGTAGCAAAATGATCTTTGCACCATTCAATAATTTCAATTGTACTCTCTATCCTACTCCCTAATGTGTAACATGCATGTATCTAATTTAAAATACATTAAATCAATATATACATTTCTAGATCTATATATGTTATAAGTAGATCAAGAAGACACTAAATGTATATGTACCTGCAAGTTCATGTTGTCAAAGTGCACACTTTATACATGCTCTTGCTCCATCTTGCTCTCCTTTTCCATGTCCACTTTCAAAGAAGTTTAAGAAAAAACTTACATTACTTCTAGCATGTTGCATGCCTAACCAATTAAATGCTTTTACAGATTTAATTTATCCAGTGAGTTCATGAAATGAGATTAAAAATAATTATATATGTACATCAAATTAAGATATGCCCATGCAAATCAATAGAAGTTTTAAATAAAGTTAAATAAAAATGTATACATGTACACTAAGTTGCATAACCATCAGACCAAATCCATTTCTCTAAAAAATTTATTCCACGATTTCTAAGATCTTCAGAGAACATTGTGAAATAATGAGTGACATAAGTCCTATCATGAACTCTATCTTCACTAATATAGAAATGAACCTCATTGATGATAATGTGTTCATTTTCATCTAAAATTTCTATCTCATCCACCTCAAATTATGCATGTGTATAAGTCACTAGCACAAATATTACAAAATGTTTAGAATGAAAATATTTCCCTTGAAGCTCTGTTTGAGGTGAAAATGTATAGTTCTCAGAGAAATCTACAATTGAAAGAATACAACTAGGTGGAAATAAAATAAAATTGAATCATAAAATTATTTAGCTTGTCATCATGCACCATGACAATGTTGGATATGTGGATATATCAATAGAAAAAACTTGGTCATAAACTCATCATACCATAATTCACTCTCCTTCAATACTTTTTTTTTGGATTCAACTCCTATCTTATTTTGGTATGTCTCATATTCATATCTCATCCCTGAAATTGGTGTCAACTCATTAATATTCTCAATTTACAATGAAAATTTACATAAATTTGCACAATTTGCACATTGATTTCTTATGCATTGTACTTTGAGCTCATCTAAATCTTCTAGTTTATCGCCTAATATAGACTTCACAAATTGTGTTGTACTACTAGGGATGATCAAATTTGGATCGAGTGTACTGCCGTAACTTTTTTATATGATTGCAAGTGTAGACCAAATTCAACATGGTTTCGACAACAACTTTCACATATCTTATTTATGCATACAAAGGAAGGACGAAAGATCTAAAACATTCTCATACATATTTTTACATTTGAAAATTCTTTCTTGAATGTTTGAAATAATTCACTTTGTGTTATATCTATAAAATGTTTTGGATGTTCAAGTTTTTCCCTTGTCTTTTGATCGTTAATTTGTATAGTATCATGTCTATTGGAAGAAACACAAGAGGATGTGGTCCAAAATTTAATAACCTATTTTTTTACATCTTCAAAAATTTTGTCTTTTTGAGGAACTCTACAAATATTCACCCAATTATTCTCAATGTTTTCATCTAGCATATTTTTCCTTCTAATGTATCTTTGAATAGTTCTTCTAGATATATGTAATAAATCAAAAATTGTATGTACTTTCTTTCTGTGTCAACTTTTTACTAGATATAGTAGTCATCAATGCTTTATGTGTAGTGCTCAAATCACCTCCTCGAGTTGTGTTGTCAATTTTGTTATAAGTAGTTTGAAAATTTTTAGCTATTGTTTTATTAACATTATGCACATGGTTTTCTTGTATAGGCCTCATACCCAACAACTCCATAATAGGCCTCATATCTTTTCTCCTAAATAACTTGACAAATAATTGTGCCTTTCTAAATATACTTTTATTTATGAAATATTCATCCCAAATGTTTTGGCAATGTTTTTTAATAATGTTCTCTTTTACCATATGTGTATATGGAATTTGACTAAAAAGTAGGTCCTCATCCAAATCCATCAAATTTTCTACACCTAATAATATGTTTCTATCATTAGAACTACCAATTTGTTCATCTTCTTGAATTTCATCCTCTTCATGAATCTCATCTTCTTCATGAACTTTAATAGGTTTCTTTTGATTATATTTTGTATGACCTTTCAGGTTGTCATCTCTTATTATATCATATTTCCTTGATCTAGCCTTTTTTATTACACATTGAATACTTTGATCTACAAGAAAATATTTTAATTTAGATTCCACTACAAATATAATTCAATAAGTTTAAATATAGAGCACATAAAAATAACTACATGAAAAAAAATAACTTATTGATGATCCTTCGTAATTGTCATTGAAACTATTGATAAATACAGCTTCAAAAAATAATAATTTCTAAATATGCTCCTTTATATTTCACAATTTATTATGTAATTATTATAAATGGAAATAAAAAATATTTTAGTTTATATGAATCTCCCAATGTGACAGCTAGTGGTTTATTTGGGCCGACAAGAGTTACGACTGAAACCATTACGACAAAAAGGGTTATGACCATAACTGTCTATGTGTCATCCTAAGTGGGAGCCACAAAAAAAACAAATACACTTTATCCAAACTTTTCACTTTCAAGACTGATTTATCCATACAAAATTAAGTGTTTCCAAAACCTTAAAATACTCTTTTGTAGATCTTGGAGTCAAGATTATGGTCATATAAATTATGTAGTATTTTGAGTATTTATAATATGTTATAATTTTAAAACATTAGAAGTAGGCATTTTAAGATTCAAGATGTTTGTTCAAAAAAAGGAAAAAAATAGTAAACCATGTTCAAAAAACAAAAACTTTATGTGTACCTCTAGAGGAGAGAGTCATCTTCAAAAATATGTAATTTGTTTTAACAAATATGTAGATTTGATAGAAAATGTTTGGTAGGAAAAAAAACTGTCAATTTTTGATAAATTTGACTTTGAACACTTATAACATGAAATATATGTTCCAAATCATTTTTTTTCTTTTGTCCACTAGGTATACATGTCAACTATAACATATTACAAAATTAGACCAAAATATGATCATTTCCATAAATTTGTTTGGTAGGAATGAAACTCTATATTTTCAACATTTATAAAAAAATAAGAAAATAGAATTTAAATATTAAAATAATGACAAAATTTTCACACCATTTCTTAAAAAAATTACAAACATAAACTCCATCCAATTTTACACATTTCATTACTTTACATCATCTTCAAATTCTAAACACAAATGTCCCTTTTCTATCATTAAAGTTGAATAACTTAAGTTTTGATATCCTGTTTCTTTATAAAAGGTGACATAGGTTTTTTCTTTTATCCCATTGAGGAATGTATACATTCAAGGGAAAAATAATAGCAACTATCTTAGGTCATGCGTAGGATAGTTGAGTTCATGATCTTTTTGTTTCTTGGACTCAAATGCAATTACATATCCATTTTTCTCTAGAAGTCCTCCTAACCAATCCGAAGAAGCATCTTTCCAAACTACAAATTTCTTTTCTAGGTTAGGAACTTGTAGGATGGGTGTTGATTAGGTGAGAACTTCCTTCAATTGTTGGAAGGAAACATTATAGTTATATGTCCATTCAAACTTCTTTCCTTTTTGTTGAAGGGAGTTTATCGGGTTGTCTACCTTGGAGAAATTCTCTAAAAATATTTGATAGTAACACACCAATCCCATAAAGCTTCTTTCTTCATTTATATTCTTAGGAATGAGCCAATCTACAATTACTTTTATCTTGGCTAGATCCACTATGTTTCCCTGGGAAGATATAATATGCTCAAGATAATATACCCTTTCTTGGAAGAAAGAGAACTTGTATAGTCTCCCATATAATTTATGGTGTCTCAATTTTTGTAAGACAATTCTCAAACATTCGTTGTGCTCCTATTGTTTTTTGAAGTAGATTAAAATATCATCTAAAACTACAAATTTATCAAGATATTTAAGGAAAATACGGTTCATGAGGTTCATGAAAGTATATGGGGTGTTTGTTAAAAATATTGGAATACCTAAGAACTCAAAGTGGTCATACCTAGTTCAAAAGGTCATCTTTGGAATATCCTCCTCCCTAATCCTTAAGTGATGATAACCCAATCTTAGATGCATTTTGGAGAATATTGTAGTTCCCTTTATTTGATAAAAAATGTCATCAATTCTAGGTAGGGGATGCCTTTTTTGAATGGTCACATTGTTTAACATCCTGTAATCAGTTCCATCCTTCTTCTTAATGAATAGCACTAAGGCTCCCCAAGGGGACACACTTGTTTGAATTTACCTCTTTTAATTTAGCCATGCTAATTCTATAAGGTGCTTTTGAGATAGTCTTAGCTCTAGGAACTAGTTCTATATTAAATTCCGTTTCCTACTTATGAGGCAATCCTAGAAAATCTTCAGGAAAAACATCTTCATATTTTGGAAGAATGGGATAATTTTTAATATGGAAAGTTGGATCCTCTCTCCCCTTATCTACCTTTACAAGATAGATTCTATTCCATTTTTTTTTGTTTCTGTGCTAACTTGCATAGCTAAGGTCATCCTCAAAAGTATTGGTCTATGAAGTCCTTGGAGAATGACTATCCTTTCTTGATCATCCAAACATTTAATCTTCTTATCATGATAATCCATCTTGGATTGGTGTAACTCATGGAACCAATCCATTCCTAGCTAGGATTAAGTCATAGGATCCCAATTATGTATCCCATAGATTTAGCTTGGTTTTTATAATTCCTAGGTTGGTTTTAGTTCCCTATAAGAAGAAATCAATCTTTCGTGTCTTACATAACCCAAAAAAAACCTCCATTTCTTCTTGACATTAAATATTAGGATCCGTTTATAATTTTTTATAATATTAAGATATACAAAACTATATTTAGCTCCTAAATCTTCTAGAATAGAAAAAGGATGGCCAAGAAGGGTATCTTAAGTTATATTAGTGAGTCTTGTTGATCTACTTGACAATTATCTGTGGTAGCATGAATCCAAATAGACATTAGTGGACTTCTTGTGATTCTTGGGGAAATTACTCATGTATTGGTCACCTCCACATGTCCAACATCCACCCATAGGTCCTCTTTTAACTTCCTTGTCTCTAGTGGAATTTTCATGTACCCCTTACTTAGATACCTTAAGTTGTTTGTATTCTCCATCTCTCTAATTTTTTGACTTGCGATTATCCCTATAGTTTCTGCCTCTCTTAAATTATTGTGAATCCATTTCTTTAGACTTGGCCTCATCACATTTCTTCTTCTTATTGCTTGAAGGTGGGAAGAATGACCATTTTGTTGTGTTCCAGCTTATTTTTTAATGTTTTCCTTTGCAATTAAGGCCACCTCCAAAAATTGATTCAAAATTTTAGATCAAGATATATTAATTGTACATAAAATAGTTATAGTCAATCCCTAGCTAAAATTGTTCACACAAGTCACTTCTTCCTTAATATAATTCACATGGCAGAGAAGGTTCATGAACTTTTCCTTTCATTCTTCTGATGTCATTCCCCTTTGACAAAGTGAGTGAAAATAAATCACCTTCTGATCTTGATGATGGGAAGATATGTATTGTTTGCAAAACCCCTTGGAAAATTTGTATCATGTTAGTTAACTTATATAATAATATTTAATTTATACTAAATGGTCCCACCATATTGAGGCTTCACCTTCCAACTAGTAGATGGAAATATTATCCTTAGTGTTAAAAATCAGTTCCAACAACCCAAAATATTTATTCATTATAATCAAACATGCTTTAGCTACATCACTATCACCTATTCCATCAAACTTAGCTGCTTCCATCTTCTTTAATTCTCTTATTAGTGGATCCTTTCCAGCACCTTATTATTTTTCTGGAAGTGAGTGACTATAAGTGGCTATTTTAGAGTTTTTTCCATAATCTAGATATGTTTGATCATTGAACTCATCATCTTGCTCATTAGTGCCTATGTTACTATTATGATTAGTACCTTTCTCTTTTTTCCTTTCACCTTCTTCTTTCTATTTTTCTTTAGAATATATCATGGCATGAAGGGCATTCAATCCATCTTGAAACTCCTCTGGTATAGTAGGAGGTACTAATGTAACACCCCTACTTGTATGTAGAACTTCAACAATGCTAGGGATAGCTTTTCCTCTCAAGTTCCACTTCATTATGGTAGGATGATTTTGCGAGATAGGAATACACTGTTATTTTAATTGTCATGATTATTTTATGTTTAAACTATGTGAATCCTATTAAAATTGTCAATTTGAAATTATGGTCAAATTCATAGGACAACATTTATCCCAAGAAAGTGATATCCATTACAATGATAGACACAATAATTATACATATAGTCATATTTTCTTTCATAAGTACTAGCATTTACATATAATGATGATGTTTATTTACTACTATTTCATCACCTTTACACACATGGTTTTCCTATTACACCTAAGGAATTTCCCCCTCTTCAAGCTCTTCGTTGTCTAAGGCATCCAAAATAATAGTCATATAGGTCCGCACATGGTTATATTCTACAATAGCTTCCTTGGAGAGAGTAGGAGTGTTGCATGCACAAAAAAAAGGGAAATCTCTAATGGTTGAGGGCTTCTTCTTGAACATTGAGAATTGAGTTGGTTTTGGTGGCTCTAGGTTCCTAGAAGCTTTATTCACACTCTTCATTTTATGAAGCTTAATTCCTTTTATGGTTTCAGCAAGTGCCTCAGTGTCAGTTAATTCTATTTTTATAGTTGGTTTTACATTGTCAATGATCTTATATTCTTCTAATTTTTCACATTGAGGGTGTTGTGTCTTTGCAACCTTCATTTTTCCCTTTCTTCTGCATTCCATGGCTTGCATCAACAAGTAGCCATTTTAGTGAATGGAAGGTGTAAGCACCTAAATCCTAAGGTTGACATCTACACTCTAATACCTATGTAATGATAACCTTAGACAAGACTTAAAATTTGTAGTTAATTTTTTTAATTAATAAGAAAAAACATCTAAAGACAATAATAAATAACATCACATACTTTTCCATCTCGACTATTGTTTTTCCAAATATGTTTCATAAGTTATCTATAGTTAGAACTAAAAATTTATGCAAATTAAAAATAAGGAAGAGACAAAATATAAAATTACCAAGAATATACAATAAATGCATCTTGGTCTTGAAGGCTCTAGGCTTTATTTTAGTTTTCCTCAAGAGTGTAATACAAATCATCCAATCCCTCCATACAAATCATAGGGCCTGAGGTGAGTAAGTGGGTGTTAAGGCCATCTTACAATCAATGGGAGTAACCTATAAGGACTAAGTATGCTAGGTGTTCCTATCTGTGGTGAACTCAGGCAATTAGTGATATTTCAACATGATGGTACCTACTTTTTCTCTATTAGAGTCTCTCCTTCCTTTAGTCCATTAGATAACTATGAAACCATGGACATCCATTTCTAATATGAGGTTGGCCTTAAGATCAATGGTCGTGGAAGAATTATCCAACTATATATGGGGTACAACTAGCAGTCACATGGAAGCAATGATCCTTAACTACTATTAATCTCATGCATGGACACTCTTATCTTTGAATTGGCCATAGGGTTTCTATCAGTGATCACCTCATATGGAGAAGGGTAGCCTACACAATAAGGTGATTATCCCCTACCTATGACCTAGTAGGGCCCTTACACCATTTGCAGCCATAAATTACATCACTTGTACCAAGCTTAGCCTTAACAATTGAAGGAGGTTTCTAATTTGGAATAAGTAGATACCTACTTTACTGTCCTTATGGTTAATCTATTCAATTGGTGTTTGAATAGTATATGGGTATTATGATCCATAATATCCCACATTATTTGGATTTTATTGATCAAGAATGGTTTAATCACTCAAATCTATTTGAGCCAATGAAGTAATTAGCCTGCTACACAACCAAATAATAATTTATACTAATATTTCTTGTTGTATAAGAGATTTCAACTTCATACCAAAATGGTACAACAATACAAGAATATCAGAGTAAGAAAGGAAATTCCAATGTACCATCAAGTAAAATCTTGTTATGGCTTGAATCTTACTAGTCATTTTACTCAAGGAAATTGAAATGACACTTAAGAGTACTTGAAACCAATCAACTCAATTCTCTGGCAATTTTAAATTAAAAATCATGGTGAACATGTCAAAGAATTATTAAGTCAATAGGCTTATTCCATTGAGGAATGACATTAGATTGTTCTGACTTTCTGACTTGTCAGATGCCTGAAATAGATTTAACTATCAGGGGTAAACTATTGTCAAGATGGGGTTGAGAATTCACATATGCTATGTATTGAGGTTGTTGTGGCAATTTTTTTTTGTATGTAAAGATTAACTATACTTGTCTTGTCTTATAATTATCAGTGAGACCAGTAAAATTGTAAATTGTTTAAATTAATTTTAATGTTGATTTAGAACCAAGCTAAGTCATTCTGCTGAATTTGAAACAGCAGTGCAATTTTGCCAAAAAAAAAATCTTACTTATTTCAAAACCTTTTAAACTTTTTTTTATCATTTTTCTTCTTCAATTCGATGCCATTTACAGGAAAGTTTCTGCCAATAGCCAAGTCTTTCATTTATTATCTCGATTTTCATACTCCAAAGTTTTACATTTTGTCCCTTTTCTCTTTCCAAATATTAGTCTCTTAGGATCTCTTTCTTTGTCACTTCTCTCTTTCTAATTATTAGTTTGTAAGTTTGATCTTCTTGCAAACCTAAACCTACTACTACTTTTTCACAAACTAAATGTGAATTTTATAATTTAAAATAAATATTTTTGATGCCTTACAATATGAACATGGCCTCAAGGTAAAATATGTTGTATAATGTTGAGATGTCGAAAACACAACTTATTTCTATGAGAATTTTAGAAATTGATCTTTATTCTCTTTACCTTAGTATTGTAATATCAATAATGTAAAATCATTGAAAAAAGTGTGATTTGTATATTTGAAATTGTTTCCAATTGTTTTCATAATGAGATGATAGAGGCTCATTTTTTTGGCAATACATAGGGATAAATGTATGAGTCATGTATCTATTGAGATATGATTGAAAAGAGAGATTGTTAAGAGGGAGATTGTTGAAGAAGACTATGTTTCAATCATTGTTTTGTCACTAATGCAAAATCTACTATTTGCTAGTAAGACAACTGCTTATAAGATCCAAGTACTATCACTTAGTTGATTGATAAAGAGGATTTGATCAATAATAGGTAACAATAGCACCTAGAGGAAAGGTTGAGTTATGATTATGTAGTGAAGTACAAGAATTAGTTAAGACACTAATGACATGATGTATTGATGATCTACTTAAGGTTACAAAATGCTAGCTACACTTAGAAAGTTTAGAAGAACAAGTTAAACATAGTTTATCTGCCAAGCTTGACCAAGTGGAAAGTAGGTGTCGAGAAAAGTCAGTGCAAGCCAAGCACAAAGTTAGTTGGAGCCGAGTCACTCATGTGTCGAGTGAACTCAAGTGCCGAGTAGATAGACCATGCCAAGTGAAGTTTACTTGATGTTGAGCATCAGTAAACTTTAGTTGATGCCGAGTAATTTTATAGTGGATGTTGAGCAACATAGTATGTGTTGAGCATCAAAAGATTGATAATGTTGAGTTGCTACATTATGTTAAAGATCGAAGATTCATTGAATATAAGCCAACAAGTTTGTTTTCTTGAAACTTTTGAATCAGGAGGAAGATAAGGTTGATGAGTTGGTGGCATAGAATTTGATGTAAACTATTTTAGGTGAATTCAAATGGATTCTAGGAGAATTTTTTAGAAAAGACAAGATATGAGGTAGATACATTGTATCCTACCTAATCCATCCAAAACCCTAATTTGGATGATTGAAAATGAGTGGGAAAAATCCTAATTTCCTATTTATAGGAATGTCTGGTCATGGAGAAAAAGTTGTTATTGTTGGCATGTGGGAAATCCTAAGAAGGAGAAGGAATTGAGGGTTTTTCTTCATCAAGTGATCCAAGAGAAGAGTCTGCAATAGCATGTTAAGCAAGAAGGCTTAAGGAGATGAATGCTTGAAGGGTGAACAAATTGTCAGAGCTGCAAAGTATGAAGGCCAAGCAGAATTGAAGACTAAATAGAGATCTATAATCTACAAGAGAAGTTGTAATTTGTGTCAGATCAAAGCTCTACTGGTACTCTCTAACAATTGTATCAGTTTAGGGTAAATCCTTTGAATTAAGGTTGACCTAACAGTCATTTGTAAATTCTTTAACCAGGTAGCATTCCAAGTGAATGGCCTAAAGTCCTCTAACCAGGCTCACTTTAAATAGGGTCATTGAAATGCCTTAACCAGGTCACATTTAATAGTGTGCATTGTAACCTTTAACAGTGTTGGCCTTTCACAGGGCATTACTTTAGAAGAGTGAAAAGGAGTAGCATGTTACAAGTGGTTTTTCCCAAATTGGATTTCCACATAAATCATTGTGTCAAGTGTGTTGATGAATGTGTTGTATTTCATGCTTTACATTTCTGCAAGTTGATTTGATAGTAACATACAAGTTTTGGTTATTACATAATGGATGCATGCATGGGTATGAATGTTTTATGGGTTCACTAAGTTCTGAAAAGTTTTATTTATACATCTCGACCTTGGATAACTAATTCACCCCCCTCTTAGTTATTCTAAAGTATTCCAATAGTATCAAAGTGGATGATAGTTATGGAGGGAGAGACAAAGGGGAGTGTAGGGGAAGGGAGAGAAATGCAAAGAGAAAAGGAGGGAGATAAAGAGAGATAATTATAAAGATATATGAGGTGATAGATGGATAGTGGATAAGATAGATGGATATAGCACATGCATAGAATAATCAAATTGAAATAGAGGAAATAAGATATAGATACATAAGAGTGAATAGTAAAGATGGGTAAGATGAATTAGAGATAGGGAGGAGAAAAGAGTGTCTATATATTTGTGCATTTGAGAGATATAAAGATGGACATATTGATCTAAACATGAAGAGTTTATGAATAACTATTCAAGAATGCCATGACTATCCACTTAAACCTTGCACCCTTCAAAGGTGCAAGTACTAGTGTATAATGTTTTCAAGCTAAATACTATTTACCTCCTAAGCAATATTTCTTGGTGAGAGAAATTAGGTGGAATAGGTTCAAGGAGGATGATTGCTTGAGTCATCTAAGCTTAACTAGAAAGATAAAGTTCTATTAATTTAAGAGCCTTTCTTGTGAGACAAAGGCATCCCTATATTTATTTGGTTCTTCATTTTTTAACATGTAAAAGTTCATACATGTTTTAATTGTCAACCATCATATCGCAGTTTGCAACTCTCAAGAGGAGGAGGCACAACAAGTTTCTATTTAAGCTTTAGCATATAGAAACTCTTAAAACTTCCAACAATAGTCATAGTAAATCCTAATGTAGTTGGGTTTTTTTTTATTAAGATGACTTCTCAAAATGGTTGTAGCATTTCAAAGACAATTGTCAAAATTTTCTAGCGTAGCAACAAGTAATGGAAGCATACAACGCTAATTATCCACATTCTTTAGCTACTGAAATAGATTGCAACAGTAATGAAAGCATATAATAATATTTACCAAATTCTTAAGCTATTAAAATAAATTATAGAAGCAATAATCTAACCTAGATGAATGGAAATAACCATCTCTACCACAAACTCTTCTAACTCCTTATGCTCTTAGCTCTCTGTCCTTGTTTCTACCCGACATCTAACAAAAAATGTCTATCCTCTTTCCAAAACAAAGGGTTCACAAGGCTTTTTAACTTATTTAGGAACATTTATTGGTCAAATCTATAGATCTCCATTAATTCGATGGAATGAATGACCTTCTCTTCCATGATCTTGGCTATTCTTCTTCAATGCAGGTATCTCCATCCATGAATATGGTAGGAAGTGTTACCTAGGGTTTTGAAACCCTAAGTATTTCCCCTCTTCATTCTACTATGTGAGAAATTAAAACAAGGTGAATTTTTTTTAATTTTAATTATTTATTATTTAAAAATTATTTTGCATTGCATAGTATTTGATTCTTTAAAGAATTAAATATTATCACGTTCAAATGAAAAATAATTAAATAATTGATTAAACCAACATTAATCCATCACATAGTTAAATCTAAAAAAGAATTAATTATTTTTATGATACAAGGGTGAAAATGAGAAAAATACAAAGGTCAAGGTTAATTCTTTAAAGAATTAACATTTTTGTAAAGTGTTGAATGATTATTGCACTTAATAATGAAAAATTAAAACATAAAGAAAAGAACATAAGCAAAATGAGAAAAATGCAAATGGGTTCGATAAAAAGAAGTTGGGGGGGGGGGGGGGTAGTTGAACTTCTTGTAGAAAAATTATTTAATGGCTAAAAAAGAATTGTAGCGACTACTTGTTCTTCTCAGGTTGGGAAATGTCTATACATTTTTCAAGATAGGGAAGGCATTTTTTAGTTTGAGGATTTGTAACAAAGAAGGGAAGGAGAAAATGATATTTAGTTTTCAAACTTGTTTATGAGGCAAGGATAAAATGATCCTATGGTTGTTTTGTTTACATATTTGGAATAAAGAGAAATTTAATTTTAGATCCTATGGTTTGAATTTACATTTCTCTAGTTGGAAATGATCTTGTGGTTACTCCAGCGATCTTCAGAATATTATCTTGTTCATTTATCAAGGTTCTTGTTTGTCATGGAATCCTAAGGTTTTATGCACCGTATATGCAGTGAATATAAAATTTCCCTTTTGTTTCTCTGTAAGTAGGAAGATTGATTAGATAGCCTTTGTGCTATGTATTTGATCTCCTTTCAAAATTATTTAAATTAAGGTTCGCATTCATATCATATTGATGAATGAATGTTAGTGTTCCTTCTTTGCTTTCTGGTTAAAGGCATATCATAAAATCATTTATTTTGAATCAAAAGGAGGGAGCTGTACCTCTATTTTAAAATTTAGAGAGCACTTGACAAGATAATTGCAAGTGACTCTATTGTTGGTTTTAGAGTCTGTCTTTCTTTTGAGTATTTGAGAGTCATTTGTGAAGGTGTTTTGGGAGAGAGCAAACCTGTTTACTAATAGGAAGCACAATAATTTCTTCATTTTCCCTCAAAATGCCTTCCTCTTGTGCCTGAAAAATGCCCTCCCTTCTAACATCATCTAATAAATTATTTATTTGCCTCTCTAAGATCTACAATTTGGTAAATTGCATATGCTCTATTTTCTATTCCTCTATTTACCTCTTTTCTTATAGTTATAATAATAATTATTATAGATATTAATTTTTTTAAGATTGAACATGAGTAACTTTTATTATATTTAAATATTCAAATAATTTCTTTATGCTTCTAATTTAAGTACTAAATCATGATGTAACTATATATATTATTTAATTTAGCTATTCACCGAATAGGTGTACGTTGATTCATAATAATTCTATCATAGTCACCATTATCCAATGTCTACGATTTGATTAAGTTCTATACAAGGCCCTTAGAATTAACTGAAATCAATCAAATAATGATGATCATACAAATGTTTGGTCCCAAGTTAGATGGTAGCTTCAACATTTTTGGCTAGACTCACTTATCCTCCTATAGAAAGTATTAAATAAGTTAAATTTAAATGGATTATAAAAATAAAAACTATCAAAAAGGTTGCCCAGAGAACTTAATACCATGGATGGTACTAAGCTACCTCTAACTCACTAATGAAAACATAGATTTCGTTTCATATTACACCCAACTACTTACAACCAACGAAAAACCTCACACAAGATCACAAACAAATTATTTGTCTAGGTTAATCTAAACAAGGTATACACATTAAATTAAAGATGATATAATAAGATAACAAATACATGAGTTTATAGTAACATCAAAGTTCACAGCTAGCATACATGCTTACACACACATATATCCATGTAGAAAAGTTAAGAACTCCATCCCTAGCCCAAATTACATCAAGGCTAAGGTCATGCAAAATTATTGATAAGATCTTTAGGGGATATGACACCATCCAACTTCATCTCTCTCTCTATCCCTGTATCTTCCTGAGTTATCTAGGTTTTGTTCTAGTTGTGTTTGGATCCTATAAGTGGATGCATAGTTGTTTTGTAGCTATTTCTTCTATTTAAAAATTTCCTGTGCAAATGATATTCACATTTGTTTGCAAAATGTAGACCAAAATTTATCTTAATTAACTACCCAAGCCTCTTGGAGATGCCATGTAAACACCAAGGTTCAATTGTTAGTTATTGTTTCATTTCTTGGAGAACTAGAGTGCATAGTCCTCACTTGTGACGAGATGATTAATGGCACTGGCTAATGCAAAGACAAAATGCACTTATGACAACAACAAAAAAGTCAAACATTTTTTTTTTCAGATTTGTGAAAATGCGGTGAAATTTTTCAATTTTTTTTGTTATTTTCAATCACAAAATATGCAGACCATGAAGATCAAATACTGAAAATTTCTAAACAAATCACCGTATTTTTTATTTTTTGAATTTTGGTCAACAGTACATTTTGTAGGGAGGATAGCCATGTCCATGATTGACATGGTATTATTTCTTTTCTCTCCTACTCATTGGATGTACAATTGATAATTAATATTCCACCCGCTTGGGAGTTTGACTAGTAGCTCTAGACATAATCAACTTGATTAATTTCTTATCGATTGATGTAGATTTGATAAGTAATATTTGAACTACTTGACAACTAGAACATACAATTGACCCGACTTCTCATTTTCATAGAATGCACATTTTTCCATAAAGAGCTACAATGGATAGTCCTCACATGTGGCCAGACTTTTTGTCGACGTACTATTTGTCCCACATCTCCTACACTACTCTTAGAATTTACAATAGATAATTAATATTTCACATGTTTGCGACGTACAATGATAGCAGTGGACATATTATTAGTCCATATACATTTTGTAATTACTACTTCAGTACTTGACAGCTCAACCATGCAATTGCCCCCACTTCTCCTATTCATTGATCATCACATTCTTATAATGGAGAGCAGCTAGAATGGCTTGTCCTCACATGTGGCCAGGCTGTAGGTTTCACCTCTCCTGTTCGTAGGATTTACAATTGATAATTAACTTTCACCCGCTTGAGAATTAGAATAGTAGCTCTAGACATGTACTTGGTTGATATTAGATGTACATTTAACAATATTTATTAATTAATTAAAAAATTTAATCTTAAATTTTAATTAATTGATAAGTAGAACAGACGGTGAAATACGGCTTTGGACAGATGGGATTCGCTGGAGACAGTCTTTTCGTCGGACTCTGCTTGTGTTTTTATTGAAGAAAAAACCCGTAACGTGCTGCACCTGATTTATGAAGTAAACATCTTTCCTACTTTTCTATCTTTAATTCAAGGAACAAACACTATCACCTGTTCAACACTCTACTATGGCGTTGCCTTTCATTTGACGTTTTCAGCGAGTTATTAATTGTCAGAAACTATTTTATTTTAAGTATTTTATCAATTTTATGAGTCATGTACATTAGATTTTATGTAGTTATATACTTTTAAACAATAATTAGATTGTTCGAATGTTTCTATGTAAAATAGTTTATTTTGAAACTATTATACATTATAGTAATAATAATAATTATATATGATTTGTAAAACTATTAATATATAAATTTTAGTCTATAATATATATTTAATTTTTATTTAATTTTTACATTTACCGTCCTAAGCTCTTGTCTAATTATTTATTTAATTTTTATTATCAGACATATTAAATAATTTATTTTATTTTAACAATCTAATTAGTAAGATATAGACCTCGAACAATATATGAATATAATGTATAGCAATTTTAATTCTTATTAGAAATCTTATAAGACATAACCCTAACCTTGGAAGAAATTGAATCCATATCTTAAACCAAATTTGATATTCATACTAACACTAAACATATTGAACCTTAATATCAAACCAAATTGAGCACAGATTTGCTAAAACTAAACAAAATGAAAGCCTATCTCATAATTACTATTTAATCATTTATTACTTATATTGTTAATCTTATTTTGTTTATTGCCAAATGAAACATGTGTGTCTGTGTCCCTAAATTGAGCTTCATATTTAGCTAAATCAATCTATTATTCTCAACTATCACATAAGCATAATATATTAAGTAGCATTAATAGTTCTTTACCAATATTTTATAATTTTTAATTTTTAAATTTGGTTGAATAAAATTATAATTTACTTTTCTTAATTAATTTTGATAATTTATCTTACATAGAAATATATTCAATATATTATTTCAACATTATCATATTTCCACATGTTTTTTGATTGTGTGTGTTTTTTAATCATCTGGAACACACTACATGATCCATCATTAGTATGAAAAAGTGCAAGATAGTAAAGATATGCAGATTAAACCTTTCTCAAGAATTATCAAATATTTAATATAATCTTTATTTACAATTATAATATATTTTGAAAATATTCTAAAATATTAATAAAAATAAAAATCTATTAATTAATACTCATAATAAATGTCAAAATCTTAGTGGTCAACCTTACTACAAATATCAAAAAATTGACTTTGTGATTCCAATTAAAGATTCTTAGATTTTATTATTATTAAAAGTTTACAGTTTATTATTAAAAAAACTTTGAAAATATATTAACTACATTTCTACTTTCATAGTTACTTAATAAAGATTGTTTTCTATGGATGTTTTCTTAATAAAGATAGTTGGATTTATAGTGTCAAATTGGAAGATGGACAATATTTGAAGAAGAGTAAGCAAATAGAAGATGTTATTATGGCATTTAAGGAATGGTGGAGACCATCGTAAAGTTTTCAGTCTAAATAGAGATTCTGAATTATATTGATATTTTAAAAATAATACCTTGAAAAAATTGTTTAAATAAGAATATATTACAAGGACAAGAGAGGCTTAATCAAAATACACTTCGATATGGACCATAAATCTCATACACTATTTGGCCTCTACTTATTGAAAAATTTCGTCCATTCAATCTTTACGGGCAACAATCAGTGATCATGTGAACAACAACAAGTCCATTATGCAATTTGGAAGATACCAACAATTCATCATATCGACAAAAGATTCAATAAGTTGAAAACAAATTTTGAAAGACGACAATAATAATGAAGTATCTTGCAAACAACGAAACTCAGAAGTCTAGAAACGTAATCACACAGAGTCCCAAACGGAGCTATGAATGTTAATGTTGACTTGAATGGCAAAATTGTTACCATAAGCTGTGAGATGATCTTTATAATGATTTGATCATTTATATGGTTTTCAAAATGTTTAAATTGATGAATATTATATATATTAAATAGGAAAAAATTGTATTTTGAATAAATTAATGTAAATAATTTAATTTATTATTTTAAGTGATATTATTATTATTTAATAGGAGTTTTTTTTAAAGATATATTTATTCTAATGTCTTTTTCTTAAATGAAATATTAATTATGTGAGAATTCAGAGTCAATGAATTTAATTCAAAAATTAAACAGTTAAATTCTGATAACAATATTACAATATATAATATTAATATTATGTTGCGATTCTAATGGCCAATAGACGTGACATTAAAAGACATTAAATTATTAGTCCCTCCCTTATATATAAGGAAGGGAACTAATGTTTTCATTAGACCCCCTTGCATTAATTTTTATGGCAAAAAAAAAAATTTTAAACTAAAGTTTGTAAGCATTTATTTTTAAATTCAATTATAACTATCAAATTCCTAATTTCTTATTGGTTAGAGTGGGCAATAAATTGTTTATTTCAAATTAAAAACAAAACAAAAATGTAACAAATAAGGATGTATTTAATGCTTGTGACAATACTTCACAAATATTGGTGCCATGTGGTTGAAGAAAATTTAAAACATTAATTGCCACATGGCTTTTACTAGTGGAATCTAGTGGAGTCTACGTGGCAACAATAATTGCCACATGGCTTTTACTCAAAGGTTACATTTAGTAGTGTTTGGAAGCAACAAAGAAAGAAAGGCTTTCACTGCATACATTTCATTTTACCTCTCCTTCATTAGCGAACTTTCACGATTGCACCCTCTTTCACTTTTGGATCTTTTTAAAACTTTTCACTTTCTATATTTTTCTTTTGTCCAAATTTTCACCATTCAAGAATATAATGAGTAGATTAAACACAGATTTCCATTAAATAACTAAGTCAAAATTCTTTAAACATGATTTGCTCCATAATCTTAATATGACTTTATTTGAAACCCTATAAAATTGATGATTTATTATCTTTTATCTTATTGTGCTTTGAACAAATAATTTTGGAGGTATAGTGTGGATGTGCTTAAAGACTACATTTTACTTTTGGATAAATAAAAATTAATTAAGAAATTATATATCATATAATTTTATTAGTATAGTTCTAATTATTTTATTGAAAAATAAATATGTGAGTTAAGTGTGATTAATATTAAATATAAAGATTATATATGAATAATTCAAAATGTATAGAGCTTTGATTTATGTAATTAGTAATTAATTTTATTAATGATTAATGTTGAATGCGTATAAAATTAAGTATTAGAAAATGTACATAAAAATGGAAATAACTTTTCTTTACAATATCATGACACAATCCACTTTTGTGTTTTACAACTAACTTCAAATTTTACATTTGAAATTACTACTCCACATTGAATTGTTAGCACCTCAAAATATCTGTTGTGTAATGGCAAGTATTACCTCTCTTTCATACCTTCCACTCCTTTCATAAGACAGGGACTCAAGCTCTCTCAGAGCTTTTGTTATAAAAAAATTATCGCTCCTAAATAACCTCGGTTAAAAAATTAAACAAAGTTATGAAAAGCCAGAGAATAACAAAACGTAAAAGTTTTTCAAAATTCAGAATATTTACACGTAATATAACCACATAAGTCTAATTCTTTGTAAGAATACAGAGCCTTTCGTTATCCGCGGGACATGATAGAGGGGAAAGGTCACACTGATCTGTCACATCAGAAATGGGCCAGGGAAAGGAAGATGGGAAGAAATTATGTTCACCGTTCACATCTCAAAATTAAATCACCAAACATCCGTAATAGGCGGGCTTTGACGTCAAGTGACCGAACGTACTACTGATTTAATTTGACATGTTTAAATCAGAGCTTTTGAGCTTTTGAGTAATTGCTGTAGAAATAATATAGTAAATAAACTGATAAGAATGTTTTTTTTAAAAAAAATTTAAAAGTTGATTACATTAAATGTCTTTTTTCATAAAATACAAAGAAATTTATAGAATCATTTAGTTGTAACAATTGTCAAACAGTGGTTTATATTTGTCGTAAAAAAATGAATTAATTTTAATAATAAAATTTAATATTGTTTAATTAATATTTCATTCATATTTTTAAAATGACTCTTTTACATTAATTTGTTTAAAAACGTATTAAAACTGTCATTTGTCTATGTATATAAATATTTACAAAATAAAATTTATTTTCAAAATAATTTCTAGTTAGATTGTAATAGTATCTTGTCTACACCATAGTTGCGAGAAACGTGACGGGGAAGCCCCATTTCACGTTGCAACGTGGGAAACGGGTTTCCGGTCACGCAACGGCCGTTTCCTTATAAAAATAAGGTTATAAATTTAAAAACTATTAATAATTTATGTGCTCTGTGAGAATAATGTTATAAATTAAAAACTATTAATATATTTTATAGGGTGCATAGGAATGTAACAGGTCATGAAGTAGTAGTTTTCGTTTTGTTAAATCAGTTTTAGTTTTAGTCTTGTTAACTATTAGTTTTAATAATTTTGTGAATTTTTAGAAACATGAAATGTTATTAATCAAGTTTCTTTTTAAAACTTTTAAGATTTTATAAAATCTAGAGAATTACTTCAATAACAGTCAACTATCAGTTTTTCGGTTCAATTGAATTAGTTATTTTATTCTCGATCTTTGGTTTTCACTAGAAATAATTCCAGGCTTTAATCGGCCCCACAGGCATCTCAACTCACAAAATATAGGCAAATACTATAGTTCATTTGACCAATGAGAGACTCCTTTTAGGAATATGGATTCCCAGACTAGAGTCTAGCTAGCAACAAATAGTTGTCTCCCAAGATGGACTTTCACGACAACAGGCTTATTCACTGCACATAATTTGAATCAAATAATAATTAGGTCGGATGCCTCAGAATATTGTTTGGCACAACAATATTATTAAATCTTCACGTCAAAACAGTACTTGGAAACCTGTAATTCAAGCCGATTATACGTCCCAAAATAAAAATCGCCTCCCAAAAACATTGCCGAAACTATATAATTACTTCTGTTAGAGGCCTCAAAATATTTCCCCATCACTATAGCTTGACATATAATCTTGGACTTCATTTATAAAGTCATTGAAAATAATAACTAGCTATTTATATATTATATAATATATAATATATATAAAGAAAGCCAAGAGATATCAAGCATTAATTTTTCAATACAATTTTATTTGATATCTCTGCTTCTTCCCTTATCTCACTCTATAATCTCACTACATAATCTTTCTCTATTGCCTTCTATCCATCTCTTCCCCCTAATTAACATATATATTAACTTACATCTCTCACTCTCTCCATCCTCTCTCTCTCTCTCACTTTCTCTCTCTCACTCACACACACACACACACGCACACATCTGCCATTAATAACTCTTCAATGTTTCTCCTCCCAAATCTCACCATCTATTCCCCCTCATCATCATCTCATTCCACATCTCTCTCTCTCTCTCTCTCTCTCTCTCTCTCTCTCTCTATATATATATATATATATATATATATATATATATATCATCTCTTTCCTTCTCCCCCTCTCACTATCACTTTCCTATAATTACCATATCTTTATCCCTCTCTTTCTATCTCTCAAAGTGCTCTTGTTCACACTCTCTCATCCCTCTTCTAACTATATTGTTCCCTTTTTAAACCTCTATGTGTACCTCATGTCTCTCACCACATTCCACTTCTCTCCTATACACCTCCCCACAAATTATTTACTCTTGCTTACATGTCCCCTTCTAATTACCATTGTACCATTCCTTTCTTATCCTCAATAACTAGCTCATATCTCTTAACCTACCCCCCTTCTCCACTTTATCTCACTATACATTCATCCTAATTACTAGATATCTATATCTCACATCTATTTCCTCTCCCCTCTTCCTTATTCCATCACCATATATTTCTATTGCATGCTTTAATTATTCTATTCCTTTGTCTATATGTATCATCTCTCTCTCTCTCTCTCTCTCTCTCTCTCTCTCTCTCTCTCTCTCTCTCCTCAAGCTCTCATTATCACTCCCCCCCGCCCCGACCTCTCTCTCTCTCTCTCTCTCTCTCTCTCTCTCTCTCTCTCTCTCTCTCTCTCTCTGTGTGTGTGTGTGTGTATGTATGTATATCCTCTCACCACCACTTCTCCATGATTAATATACCTCTCTTTCTATCTCTCCCTAATTACTATCTTTCACTCTCTTTATTCTCTCTCTTCACCATATCATTCATTTTTATCCTTTATTTATACCTCTCACCCCATTCTATCTCTCTCCCACACATGTCCCCACATGAGTTCTCTCTCTCTCTCTCTCTCTCTCTCTCTCTCTCTCTCTCTCTCTCTCTCTCTCTCTCCCGTTAGAGTTACCCTCTTAAACTCTCTCCCCTTCATATATTTCCCTTATTTACATATTCACACATCTCTCCCCTTAGTTACCCCCCCTCTCTCTCTCTCTCCCTCTTTCCATCTCTTCCCCTATTTACACCCTCTCACTAACATATCTCTCACCCTCTCCCTAATTTATGTAATATGTCCTCACATAATTAGTCTCTCTCAACCATATTATCCCCTATTTGTCCCTCATCTATCTCTAATATATACACTTCTATGTCCCCCTATCTATAATAATCATTACTTAAAAAAAAAAATCTTTCAATAATAAAATGATATTTAGAATATAATATGAATTTATTATTACTATATTAGTATTTTGTTATGAAATGTTACGTTTATTTGTACAAATAATAAAAATGTAATTTAAAATATTTAAAAGAGTTTTTAATATTAATGTAATAATGTAATATTTCATACTTTTAAATAAAATATAATATTATTCTAATATATATAATTTAATATTATAGTATTAAACATTATATAATAAAGGATGATTATAATTATTGATGGAGATAATAATAAATATATAAAGTTATGTATCCTATAGTAATAAGATATTAAATGAAAATATAAACTTAAAAAGATGTAGAATTTTTATTTGCAAAACTTTTTTTGAATATTTAAACTTTTTTTTAATGTTTACAAAAGTTCTTCTTAGTGGAAGAAGACTTTTTGGGTGCATGAATTTGAATTTATCATATAGTAATAAAATATCATATAAAAATATAAGCAGTGATAAAAAGGAAAGTTTCCTCAAATGATTTCTTCTCAAACAAAGATAAAATAGAAATGATCTAATTTATACAATATTTTCTCCCTATCATGACTTGGATATTTTCATCATCTACTATGTATAGAGATAAATTTATCATACAGTAATAAGATATTATATGAAAATATAAACACATAAATATTTTAAAAAAATTCCTTCCAAAGTTTTAAAATTAAAAATTTATTTGTTTTCAAAGAAAAATTAAAACCAAAATGATCTAATTTCATTCGAATATTCTATTATATATTGGATATCAATAGCATTGAAAGAATAAATAATTCTAATTTTTTTTCTTGAGATTTGATTATTTTGGAAAATGTGATTAAAAAATTTACACATAAAATATATATTGGCAAGATAACACAATCAAGGATAACTTTAGTGGCTAATATTCACCAATTGGCTAATCTCACTCATCAAGATCCCCAAATTTGACTTTTTTTTTGGCACTTTTGGGGTGGCCGTATTGCCTACACTTTATAAAAGTTGGGTCCTATGCTTAGGCCAATTGTCAATAATAAGATAGAAGTATTGTATTTTAGTGATTACTTCACTAGTGCAATCTATTTTTTTGATGTTGTTTGATAAATTGTATCTCCACGTCTCCAACCATGGTACTTCATGGAACCATAAACAGGGTGTATGCATTGTTTAACCAAACCACAGGCATAAACCAAGCACGCGAACTATTTGAAGGTAATACCATATAATAAGTGAAGTCATCATTCTTCATACACCATACAGGCATGCAGTTTCATTCAAGGTTGATATTTGCAAAATGTTATCTATGACAAGATATTATTAATCTTTTCCCACTCTTATACAATAAGTTTGGTCATAGATGTGCAACTTCAAGTATAATACTACCAACTCAATTTGTTGCTCCCCCAAATGGAATCATAGCTGCGCATATGAATGATTTGATTTGTAATTTGAAAGATGGCAATGCATAGATATTTGTTCAAACAATGATTATAACTTTATATTATTATTATATTTAGAAAAGCTGTCTGGAGATTCAATTCAAATACATCTCAAATGATTAAATAATTGAATCCAACTCAGCAATATCAATTTGTAACAAAGGCATATGTAGCTTTGATAGGCATTAACACAAAAACACTACAAATGTGCCTAATTGTTTGATAGAATGCGAAGTCTAAGTGCACCCACATTCATCTAATAGAGCTACAAAATTGTTTGACAAAATGCCTCTATTGCATATGAGACGTGTGCATTGTCTAGAAAAAGTGAACCAAATGGTATTGATAAGGGATTGAAAAATGTCTTATGAATATTCCAGATAAATGTTGGATTCTTCAAGTGAAGTAGAGATTTTAATAAAGTTTCACAATTTCTTGAAGAAAATAGAACATTGAGTTTGATACAAAGCAAAGTGATCATTGACTTCACATTTGAGCCAGGACAGTACTTGATAAGTGATACTATGAAGTATAAATTTCAAGTTAAAGAGCCTCTTGTGGTATTAAAATGCATGCTTCCCAAAATATTAGACATAAGATGGGACATATGGAAGTTGTAGACTTCTAGAAAATGATGAGCACAAAAGATATATCACCCATAGCACATCAAGCATTAGAAAGTGGTCTAGCCCATGCAGGAGGACACCCACTTGTAGTTCAATGCATGGAATTGGTTTTAGAATGTATCAAGGCATATGATTAGAATTCCAAGGACATCAAGACTATAGGAGGTAATGTTGTGGCAAGGCTACATCTAGTATCTATATCCATGACATTCAGATTGCCAGTAAGAGAGGAATTCACAAAAATCTCTAAATAATGTACACAAGGATATTTCCATCAGAATAAGAAAACATGTCTCAATTTCATTGCTAGAAGTTGTCTTGATCAACCTAGATGAGGACAATCATAGTTGCCCAAAGTGTTACGCAAGAATATCTTTAATGAAGACATTTCTGATATGATCATTCTTCTCAATAGAGTGGAGGAAAATCAGATAGTTGAAGATTTACAGGATTGGATGTTTTTGTATATTAGTACCATCACCATTGGAAAAAAAATTATAGATTGGGGAGAAATGATTAGCGATGCCCTTCATCACCAGTTAATAGGATTCAATGTAAATCAAGGGTTTTACATGTCCTCGTATCTAATGTATGCAATTGCTAGTATGAAGTCATGGCCTGGTCTAAATCCTTATGGGGAGTATAGCTTAACCACACAAATTTGTAATTATTACCCCCAATTGCAATTAAAATAGAGTAATGCATACTTCCGTAGGTGAATGATGCTTTTTCTATGCTTACATCTAGGGAGCTACAGGGAGATATAAGACTTCGGATTTCTCCTAAAGCAACCAATCTCATTAGTATTTATGGTAGCTTCTTCATGCAGTACCCCTGATTCACTTACATATGCATTGGAGGTGTTTAAGATTTTCCTCTCATGTTACCTCGCTTCATAGATGACAGGTTGGTAATTTAAAAAGTTTGTAGGCAAATTGGTTAGGTAAACAAAAAGTGCAAGAACAAAAGATCAATCCCTTTCCCAATTGGCATCGGACATTATAGTTGTCTATCTTCTTCGAATGCTCAAAATATCAAGAGATCCATGGTGAACATAACTTTACACTCTTTTCAAGGTCGCTTTCCATTTGATGGCAGCAGGTATGTTAAAAATAACTTGGCACTTGGACCCAACTATCTTCATTTCCCTATAATGGAAGATTATTGGGCGAACTGTGAGAATGATTTCAAAGTAAGAAAAAGGGATTGGATAAGATTTATAGTAAAACAAATTATTGATTACAAAATGGGATGGGATGTGATAGGCATAACAGATGATGGGTCAGACTTGATTGATCCTTCTTTGAGGGGATACAATTATTAGAATTGCCATATATTAATTGGTCTCTACCAGAATTGAAAGACCTCAAGGAAAGAACTTTCTTTGTGATTCAATGAACTAAAACTTGGTTAAAGATTAAATTCAAAGAAGTCACTGCTACTAAATCAACATGAAGAAGTAATGCAAATAATAATAATATTTCTCAAGAAGGAATGTCAGTTTCAGCCATTCTATCTTCTATCCCTACATCCTCGGGCTCTTTACATAGCACACAAGGGGGAGATGATGGTGAAGATCTAGATAAATGAGTTGATCTAGTCTCAACATGTGAACTCAATGCAGTCACTAGGAAGAAGAGATCAAAACCCAAGGAAAAGACTTTAAAACCAATTCAACAAATGATAGATAAAGTTCCTGAGATGAATACTTTACCATCATTCATAGATGAGATGATTCAATTCATAGCATCTCCTGCACACTCATTGTCTTCCAAAAGCACATAAGCAATTCGAGAGGAGCCAATTGTAGAAAATATACATAACTTGGATTTATCATCTATAGTCCTATAGGTTCCTTTAGTAATTAGCCCATTTGCTAGCCTTACTATTACTTTCTAATCATTGTATCATTATAGGGTAAATCCTTTGGATTAAGGTTGACCTAATAGTCATTTGTAAATCCTTTAATTGTGTGACATTCTATAAAATGGTCTAAAGTCCTCTAACAAGGCTCACTCCTAATAGGGTGATTGAAATCCTTTATCCAAGTCACATTTAACAGTGTGTATTGTAACCTTTAATGAGGTTGGCCTCTCATAGGACATCACTTTAGAAGAGTGATAATTGGTAGCATGTTACTAGTGGTTTTTCTCGAATTGGGTTTCCACAAAAAATTCTTGTGTCAAATGTGTTATTGAATATTGCCTATAAATTCATGTTTAAGACCCAAAAATTTTTTCTTTATAAATTTATAACTTAAAAATATGAATTAGACTATATAAAATAGTGATTGTATGACAAATTTTAAAAATAACCAATTTCAATTGGTTGAAGAAAGTATTTTTAATCACTAGATAACAATAGTGATTACAATAGTACACTATGCCTATGTACTAATAATAAATAATTATATTTATTTTTGTTTAAATTTACTAAATTTACATTGACAAGAAATTAATAAAATTTATATTTAATTTAATTTTTGTTTTAAAATTCAAATTGATAATAGCAAAAAAGAGGTTAAAATTAAAGTAATATTAAAAATACTATTGAAATAATATATTTTATATTTAAACTAATTTATAATAGATGTTTGAAAAAAATAAATTATTTTCTACAAATTTAATCAACATATTAATTAAATTCCTATTTATTATCTTTGAAAATTTAAGTTTAAATATTATTTTTTAATTTTATTTATTATATAAAGATATTAATTTAATATAAATTTAAAGAGTTCAAAATTTAAAATAACAATAAAAATCTAAAAATTATATTTTATTTTATGTAAATGTGTTTCTAACAACTATATATTAATTTTACAGTAATCATATTTTAATATTTTACTTTAAAAAGTATGTTAATTTTCCATAAACTAAATGAATGAATGTAAGTACAAATAAAAATAACTTTAAAACCTAAAATCTATGAAGAGGAGCATAGTGGCTATACAATCCAAAAAATAAGTGTGCCCCTTTGTATGGGTATAGGCTAATCTCTCACAAAAAAGTACCAAAGACAAAAGAAAGTCAATATTTTTTTTCCAGATTCAAGAAAAAATAGTGATTTTTCTTCAATTTTTCTATTGTTTTTTACTACAAAACTATGCAGATCATGAAGATCAAATCCTAATTTTAAAAAAAAATGACATTTTCAATCTTTTGAAAATTGGTCAACTGTACATTTTTGTGGGAGGATAGCCTTATCCCTTTGTATGATTGTTAAAACTATCCACATGCATTGGGAGATGGAAACTGTCAGACATGCAAAGTACATCTTATTGGAAACATAATTAATAGAGTTAGTGGCTATTAGCGGCAATGGCTAAATCCTAAACTAAAACGTTGGAGGATGCCATGCCCATACCATCCTTTATACATGCACACAACCAACAGTGGACTCAAATTTGTGAATGCCAAGAAATACCTCATGTAGCCAATTGATGGTGTTAGAAATGAAAAACACACCCAATTATGAAAGTGATGACAATGATTTTTTTTTTTTTTCTTTTTATTCGTAAACTTGTTTTTGAGATACTCAATGCACAAAGAGAGATGCCTTATTTTTAAAAAAAAAGTGTTTTTAGAATATTTTTTTATGTAATATATTTTAATTATTTTTGTAAATTATTTGAATACAAATATGATTCTACATTTTAGTCAATATTCAAGTGTTCAATTAAGTTAGTTTTATTTTATTTCATTCATATAGTGATGTTAATTTAAATCTAATAATAATATTAATGTTTTTGAATTAAAAGAAGCCAAAACTAGGGGGCTGACCCTTAATAGACAAACTAGTCAACTACCAGTGGAAAACCATAAAAAAAAAAACTAACCCCTATTGCTGCTTAAAACAAAAATAGTGTTCAAAACCATAATATCGAAAGTATCAGTAGGGTTAAACCACTTTCCTATTAAAAAACTTAAGAAACTTAAGTAAAATATAAATAAAGGCATTACAACCTTAAAACCTAAAAAGTTCGGTAACCAGCAGATTAATAGCATAAAAGGAAAGGAAGGAAACCCTTAAGATTTCTTGTCCCCTTTCCTCCCTAGGAGGATGTTTGCCCTATCTTCCCCTAGGAAGTTGAACAACAACCTAGAGTCTTCTTTAGATAGGTCCCCTTCGGTGTTTTTTAGTAGGCACAATGTGGTGGCTGCCACATGTGTCACCTTAACCATGAACTTGGTTAGTAGGGGCATTCTCTCCTCTAGTGCATGGATTCTCTCTTGAACCTCATTACCAACCTTTTGTAGCTTGTCCAAATTGCCATTAGTGCTAGCCTTTGTCATATCCTACAAAATTGGGGGGTTAGCAGCATTTATAGAAACAACCTTAATTGGGGAGGAGATCGTTATGGGGGAGGGCACCCTATCCACCGTATCGGAGAACTGATCACCAGTTAGGTCCACACACCCTAGGTCAGTAGTCGTTGTAACATGTGTCACCTCCTTACTCTCCTTTCCATCTCTCGAATTAGACTTGGTGGAGACTAAAATTTCCTCTTCTATCCCCTCCATACCTTCCTCCCCAAAGTAACCACTTTTTCTTTTATTTTGGGGTGGCCAGAATCCTTTGAACCCAACTCCTCCTCTTGCAAAGCTCCCTCCCTCTACTTGATCTTAGCATTAGATTTTGCTATCCTCCCCAACCTCCTCCTACCCCCTCCCCCCTCTTCCTCTGACTTGGCCAACTCCTACTAATTCCTTTTATCATGTCTCCCTCTTTTTCCTATGTCTCCCTATAGGATTGTGCTAGACATCACTTAAGAAGAAAGGATACTACCATAAGATGTTACATGTGTACGAAACTTCGTCATATAGCTAAGAATTGCATGAACATAAGTATAGTTGAAGATGAAAAGAAAGAAAAAGCTGATAACATTAGGAAGCAAATGAGACAAGAATGGTCTCTTAAATCTACCAAGCATGCTAGTTCAAATGATGGTAGTCAAGTCACTCAAGACGTGGGTAACTGCACCATTTCCAATTAAGTTCTTAAGGAAGAACTTGAACTACATTCTCAAAGTCACATCTTAAATAATTCCAATTGAATGAGTAGAAGCAAAAGATCCAAATTAGTATTTTAGATATAGAGGGATCATAGAAAGTTTAACATCAGTATTCACTGAGCAAGGTTCAATCATACAAAGAAAGGTCAAGAGTAACAAAGTTTTGTTTGGTTGCCGAGTTCTAAGGTTCTATTGAGTTATCTGGATAGATAGTCGATGACAACTTGTCAAGCACTATGTCATTATGGCTCTCATCGTATTGAGCACCAATGGAAAATTTTCATCAAAAAGGTAGAACTTTGACTTCATTTTCACCGTAAATTCAGTATATCCAGAGCAAAGTGATTTACAGAGCATCTAAGCAATCTTGAGAATTATTTGCAACAAAGTTTCCAAAGAAGAATTTATTAGTCTATTGAGCGATCATGGCATCCACCAACAGCAGTAGCAAGGTGAAGAAAGGATCAGAGATGTTGGTGCGAGGTGTTCAATGGAAGGCTCTGAACTTCAAACTTGCAAAATTTTGCAAGAGAATTGGGATAAGAAATTAGCTCTTATTCTAAAGATACATTCTAAGTTTCTCTCACATTTTAGTGTCTCTGTATAAACATGTTGTGTATAAATGTTTGGCATTATTGTAAGAATTTGGCTTAGGCTAGAATTCATCCAAAAACTAAAGAACTCAACACAAGTAGACAGTAGACCAAAATAGATAGAGTATGATTAGAATGATGATATTCATTCAATAACTAGATTCAAGAGTACACTAGGAGTGCCTGAATATAAAGGCCTCAAGAGAGCTTCTAGAATGCATAACAGTTAGCATCATGATACATCATACAACCAAGCACATGTCCACCAGATATGGATTATCCTCCATTAAGCACGGGATTAAGTGCGATGATGTCAGGATAAGCCTACAATGGTGTAGCACATAAATCAATGGTGTAGACAACATCTGCTAAATAAGGAGTGCGGATAACTATGTTTTCAACATGACAACTCAGTGAATGATGCATACTCCTATGTTGTAGACACCATGTGCATAATTAGAGTTGCGTAACTTAATGAGAGTACACAAACTCCTAAGTGTCTCACCTAAAATAATAATAAAATAATGCAAAATAATTAAATAATGCATTAACCTAAGTAAAACTTAAGTAAGTGTAATAAGTAAATACTTATTTACACCAACACACCCACTTAAGTGCAACTTAGGGGAATTCCCTTAAGCTTGTGCAATCTAGGATGCAATGCAATATGGGTCCTGGCTACTAGGCCATGTTAGGTACCCATGTACATAATGATATGCAATCTCTCATAAAGTGGGGAAAGAGGGAAAAACTCATGAGAAAAACCCTCCCCCAAAAAGAGAGATAAATAAGGATGCATGGATGGATGGAGTAATCAATACCCCCTGATTATGATATAAATCCAGTATATACATAAGAGAATGATGAGAAGAGGTAGAGAGATAGGACGGGCTCCCCCCCCCCCCAAAGAAGAATGCCTAACAGTGACTGCTCTAATGAAGAAGTCGATCCAAGACTACAAAATGGTGTTCCTCCCCTTAGGAAGAAACAATTCCAAGGGTACAAATGAGACGCTTCCGTTGTGTGTGGAAAGAATCCCATGGATGAGTGATGTCTCTAAAACCTACTCAACTGGCTAAATAGCCTATCCCAAAGAACTGTCTGTCTCTGCAACTGATGAAGAACCCTGCTGCAACTGCTGATCATAAATATCCACAATCACTTCAACCTGGAAGGATTGATCATGTAGAGAATGAGAAAGAGTCTACAACCCTTGTGACAATTGAAGAAGGTAATTTTGCATTAAGAAGAAGAGGTAGATCATGAATACTGTCCCCCAAATCTGTCACTAAACCTGTATCTGGAAGACTGAATGTACCCTGTTGTTATGGACCTATCACTATGGCGATGTATGCATGTGGAGTGAACTAATGAAGTGACCTCTCACTGTATCTATTGATAGAAAACCATGTGTCTGAAGCTGTTGAAGCACTATCATTGGAATCACTATCAATTTCCACACTATATGATGTGCGAAGAGGAGTAGAGGACAAGCTGGGTGAACTTTCCTCAAAATGTAAATCCTTCTCCACAAATATCTGATGTGTCTTAGGATCTAGAAGTCTATATGCCTTCATACCATCTTCATAACCAATGAAAGTACAAGGCTAAGATGACTGTGCCTTGCATCCCCTGGAAGATCTCTTTGCCCATGTAGGACAACCAAACACTTTGAAGTGTGTCACAATAGGTTTTCTACTGCACCATGCCTGAAAAGGAGTTTTTCCATCTAAGGCTAGATGAGGAGAATGATTAAGAATGTGAGTGGCACTTGAGATTGCTTCAACTTGTAATGATGGATCTAGAGACTTGGCATGAATCATGCAACTTGCCATAGACTTAAGAGTTCTAATCCTCAATGCTGCAACATCTGTCTTATGCAGATTGAATGCTGGAAAAGTTTGAAGATCAATTCCCTCATGTCTGCAAAAGTCCTTAAGTCTTTTGTTCACATCCATGTTTCCATTGTCCATTTGGAGTACTTTGATGGCTTTTCTGGATTTTTGTTCAACATGAGCCTTGAAGTCTAGAAACTTGTTCAACACTTCACCCTTACTATGTAGAAAGTAGACCCAAGTGAACCTTGAAAAGTCATCAACTAATGTAAGTATGTAGTGACCCTGGCTAAATGCAAAAGGACCTACTAATACCATGTGAACCATTTGTAGAACACCAGCTACTTTAGAAGACTTCCCTCTTTGTAACTTCCCCTCTGGATGCATACCCACTGAATCTGTTGAACATCCACCCTTAGAAAAGTTGATTTGAGGTAGACCTTTCACCATGTGGTATGTGCAAAGTTACTGAAGATAGCAGTTGTCAAGATGACCATACTGCTCATGCCATAATTGCATGTTTGAATTGGATTGAGATAACAAGGCCTTTGAAGAAGACTTGGGCACAAAATGCGAGAAAAAGTAGAACCTCTTGTGATCATTCACTTTCCCCACTGCAACCAAGGAATCATCTTTAAGACTATGTACTTGAACTGAGTCTGGAAGGAACTCAACTCTATGTCCATCTCCAAAGTGAGTGACTTGGTAGATTGAAAGGAGATCTAAACTTAGGTTTGGAACATAGAGAACCTCTTGAAACTCTCCATTTTCCATCTCCACTTTTCCTTTTCCTTCAACTTCCATTTTGCTATCATTCCCCATGAAGATGTGTGGTACCTTTGACTGCTTCATTGAAGAAAAATCCTCCTTTGAAGAACCCATATGATATGAGGGACTTGAGTCAAATATCCATTCTTTTGAAGAGTTTGCATTTGCCATGAGTTCTTTCCCTTTGCCCTTTGAATTTAAAGAAGACCCTTTATCTTTAAGCAATGGAACATTATTTTTCTTCATGATGTTGGTCAATTCATCAATCTTTTTAAGATAACACTCATGCTCTTCATGACCCAGTTTCTTCCAATAAGCACACTTCTTCTTCTCCTTATTTTTGTCCCCTTTCTTGTTGGAATTTGAGGACTTTCCCTATTGATTAGATTGAGGTGTTGTCTTTTTTGCATCCTCTGAGTTGTCTTTCTTCCACTTCTTCTTACTCTTTCCTTTATTTGAAGATTGACTAGTTGAATGTTGAGAACACTCATTGTTGGCCACCAATGATTTGGAATGAGGTGATTTGAGAATCCCCATTGATTTAAACTTATTTTCTTCTTCATCCAACAGTTTAACATATTCATCAAAAGTGACTTTCTTGTAGGAAGACCCTAACGTAGTCTTTGAGGTGTTAAAAGAAGATACAAATGTGGAATACTCTGATGGAAGCTTGTTATGTATGAGATAGATCAATCTGTCATCTTTGATAGAATTCTCACAATTAGTAAGCTTTGTCCTTAATGCATTCACCTTAATGATGAAGTCTTGTATTGAGTCATATGACTTAGGATCTAAGGAAACAAGCCCATCTTCAATCTTGAACACATTCTCTTCAAACACTTTACCATAAAGGCTTTTGAGGGTATCCCAAGCTTCCTTGGATGTAGTACATTTCTTGATTTTATACATGATTTTATCATCTATCCCCAAACATATATCACCTAGGGCTTTCCTATCCATGGATACCCAATCTAAAATTTTACTTGTTGATACATTATCACTTGCTGGTTTAGGAAGAGTATCATCTACATATTGTGAAACTCCATTATGCATTAAGTGATACAACATTTTGATTGACCACAAAGCATAGTTATGAGGAGTTAATTTAGGAAACTTAAAGTTCCCCATAATGCATAAAATGAAAGAAAATTGCAGAAAAGAGAGAACGCAACACCAAGAACACCCCCCCTTTTCACTAAATCAAGAAACCCCCCCAAAATAGATGCTTTGGGCACTTTACTAGTACTGCGATTACAATGGGCCACTTGCTAGTTTTGGCCTTCATGGACTCCTAATTTTTCTTGTTACAACTTCTTAATGGAGTGCAAATCTTAAACTTTACAATGTGCTACAATTTTGAAGCATTACAAAGCAAAGAAAGGCCCTATTGCTGAAAGTGACAATTTTGTCCACACAACACTACAATCTGATAACAAATTTGGAAAGTAGATGAAAAAATATGCACTTTCAAAAAAAATGGAACCTGTTTTCGACTCCAAATGTGCACGTATGGATTTGAAGTTTCAAAATGCAGGATTATCTAGGTACAGTCACCAAAAAATGCAATTTCTAAACAATCCATGCACCAAAACTAGAAAATAGCTGCACCACTAAAAAATTTGAAAAATTTTACCAAATTTTAAAAAAAAATTGCACCTGATTTGGAGTCTGGATGTCGGAGTAGCCAAGGCTACTACATACTCACATTTGTTGTTGACTTTATTTGTGTCACAATAGGTTTTCTACCACACCATGCCTCAAAAGGAGAACAATTAAGAATGTGAGTGGTAGTTTAGATTGCTTCAACTTCTAATGATGGATCAAGAGACTTGGCATGAATCATGCAACTTGCCATAGACTTAAGAGTTCTAATCGTCAATGCTACAACATTTGTCTTATGCAGATTGAATGTTGAAGGAATCTGAAGATCAATGCCATCATGTCTGCAAAAATCCTTAAGTCTTCTATTCACATCCATGTTTCCATTGTCTATGCGGAGTATTTTGATGGCTTTCCTAGATTTTCATTCTACATGAGCCTTGAAGTCTAGAAACTTGACCAACACTTCATTCTTGTTATGCAGAAAGTAGACCCAAGTGAACCTTGAAAAGTCATCAACAAAAGTGAGTATGTAGCGACCCTGGCTGAATGCAAAAGGACCTACTAATACCATGTGAAACATTTGTAGAACACTTGTTGCTCTTGAAGACTTCCCTCTTTGTAACTTCCCCTCTGGATGCATATCCACTGAATCTATTGAACACTTACCCTTAGAAAAGTTGATTTGAGGTAGACCTTTCAACATGTGATATGTGCAAAGTTGCTGAAGATAGCGATAGTCAAGATGACCATACCGCTCATGCCATAATTTCATGTTTGAATTAGATTCTGATAACAAGGCCTTTGAAGGAGACTTGTGTACAAAATGCAAGAAAGAGTACAACCTCTTGTTGTTATTCACTTTACCTACTACAACCAAGGAATTATCTTTAAGACTATGCACTTGAACTGAGTCTAGAAGGAACTCAACTCTATGTCCATCTCCAAAGTGAGTGACTTGGTAGATTGAAAGGAGATTTGAACTTAGGTTTGAAACATAGAGAACCTCTTGAAACTCTCCATTTTCCATTTCCACATTTCCTTTTCCTTCAAATTCCATTTTACTATCATTCCCCATGAAGATGTGTGAAGGCATATAGACTTCTAGATCTTGAGACACATTAGATATTTGTGGAGAAGGATGTACATTTTGTGGAAAGTTCTCCCAGCTTGTCCTCTACTCCTCTTCTCACATCTTACAGTGTGGATACTAAAAGTGATTTCAGTGATAGTGCTTCAATATATTTAGACACGTGGGGTTCTATCGATAGATATAGTGATAGGTCACTTCATCAGTTCAGTCCACATGCATACATTGCCACAGTGATAGGTCCAGAATAGTAGGGTACATCTAGTCTTCCAGCTACAAGTTCAGTGATAGATTTGGGGGACAGTATTGATGATTTGCCTCTTCTTCTTGATACAAAATTACCTTCTTCAGTTGTCACGAGAGCTCCATCTAACTCTCTTGTTCATTCTCTACATGATCGATCCTTATAGGTTGAAGTGATTGTGGATACTTATGATCAGCAGTTGCAGTAGGGTTCTTCATCAATTGCAGAGACATAAAGTTCTTTGGGACAAGTTCTTCAGCCAGTTGAGCAGGTTTCAGAGACATCACTCATCCATGGGATTCTTTCCACACACAGCGGAAGCATCTCATTTGTACCCTTGGCATTGCTTCTTCTTAAGGGGAGGAACAACATTTTGCAGTCTTGGATCAGCTTCTTCATTGGAACAGTCACTGTTCGGCATTCTTCTTGTTGGGGGGAGCCTATCTTGTCTATCTTCCTCTTCTCATCATTCTCTTATGTATATACTAGATGTATGTCATATTGGGGGGGTCTTGATTACTCCATCGATCAATGCATCCTTCTTTATCTCTCTTTTTGGAGGAGGGTTTTTCCCATGAGGTTTTCCCTCTTTCACCGCTTTATGGGAGATTGCATATCATTATGTACATGGGTACCTAATATGGCATAGTAGCCAGGTCCCATTCTGCATTTCATCCTAGATTTCGTAAGCTTAAGGGAATTTCCCTAAGTTATACTTAAGGGGGGGTGTTGGTGTAAATAAGTATTTACTAATTACACTTACTTAAGTTTTACTTATGTTAATACATTATTTTATTATTTTGCATTATTTTATTATTATTTTAGTGAGACACTTAGGAGTTTGTGAACTCTCATTGAGTTATGCAACTCTAATTATGCACATGGTGTCTACAACACATGAGTATGCATCATTCACTGAGTTGTCATGTTGACAACACAGTTATCCACACTCCTCATTTAGCACATATTGTCTACTCCACTAATTTGCGTGCTACACCATTGTAGTCTTATCCTCACATCATCGCACTTAATCCCATGCTCAATGGAGGATAATCCATATCTAGTGGACATGTTCTTGGTTGTATGACATATCATGATGCTGACTTCTATGCATTCTAGAAGCTCTCCTGAGGCCTTTATATTCAGGCACTCCTAGTGTACTCTTGAATCCAATTATTGAATGAATATCATCATTTTGATCATACTCTATCTATTTTGGTCTACTATGTGCTTGTGTTGAGTTCTTTAGTTCTTGGGTGAATTTTGGCCTAAGCCAAATTCTTACAACCTAGTTGTATGACATATCATGATGCTGACTTCTATGCATTCTAGAAGCTCTCCTGAGGCCTTTATATTCAAGCACTCCTAGTGTACTCTTGAATACAGTTATTGAATGAATATCATCATTCTAATCATACTCTATCTATTTTGGTCTACTATGTTCTTGTGTTGAGTTTTTTAATTCTTGGGTGAATTCTGAAGAACCTGTCCCAAAGAACCATCTGTCTCTGCAACTGATGAAGAACCCTATTGCAACTGCTGATTATAAGTATCCACAATCACTTCAACTGGTAAGGATTGATCATGTAGAGAATGAGCAAGAGATTCAGATGGAGCTCTCGTGACAATTGAAGAAGGTAATTTTGTATCAAGAAGAAGAGGCAGATCATCAATACTGTCCCCCAAATCTATCACTGAACCTGTATCTGGAAGACTAGATGTACCTTGTTGTTCTAGACCTATCACTGTGGCAATGTATGCATGTGGAATGAACTGATGAAGTGACCTATCATTGTATCTATTGATAGAACCCCACATGTCTAAATCTGTTGAAGCACTATCACTGAAATCACTTTCAGTATCCACACTGTAAGATGTGAGAAGAGGAGTAGAGGACAAGCTAGGAGAACTTTCCTCAAAATGTACATCCTTCTCCACCAATATTTGATGTGTCTCAGGATCTAGAAGTCTATATGCCTTCACACTGTCTTCATAACCAATTAAAGTGCAAGGCTCAGATGACTGTGCCTTGCATCCCCTGGAAGATCTCTTTTCCCATGCAGGACAACTGAAGACTATAAAGTGTGTCACAATAGGTTTTCTAGTTAATAATTTGGTTTTAAGTGTGTCATAATTAGATTTGCGAATGTGTAGAGGTACGGTCTATGCTGTCAACTTGCGATTAAATGGTTGGAATTAAACCTTGCAAAATAATAACAAATATTCCACCAATAATAATAGTGCTAATCTGGGGTGTCATTGCTTGGTTTGGCCAAAAAAATTTCTCTGTTGATACTAATTTCAAAAAATAAATTTGAAAATTATAGAGAATTAAAATGATTTAGATCTGAATAATAATTAATCATATCAAATAAAATGATCATACCCAATTGCAAATCGGTGCTTTGGAGTGTCGGTTTGCAAAAAAAAATTGCCTCACAATCAACTTTCACCCAATATAGGCGAGTTTATAGTCAATCTTCACCAAATTGATGCTCTAGACACAACGGTGAGGTCAGATCTGGCTCTAGACACTTGTAATTTTTGTGGATCCTTCGAATTCGTGTCGAAGTGACGAAGCATGAACGGTCTCAAACAGCTAAGTGATGAGAGTCTCCCTTGGCTTTGATACCATGTAAGAATTTGGCTTAGGCCAAAATTCATCCAAGAACTAAAGAACTCAACACAAGCACACAGTAGACCAAAATAGACAGAGTATGATCAGAATGATGATATTCATTCAATAACTGGATTCAAGAGTACATTAGGAGTGCCTAAATATAAAGGCCTCAAGAGAGCTTCTAGAAAGCATAGTAGTTAGTATCATGATATGTCATACAGCTAGGCACATGTCCACCAGATATCAGTTATCCTCCATTAAGCATGGGATTAAGTGTGATGATGTGAGGATAAGCCTACAATGGTGTAGCACGCAAATCAGTGGTTTAGACAACATGTGCTAAATAATGAGTGTGGATAACTGTGTTTTCAACATGACAACTCAGTGAATGATGCATGCTCCTATGTTGTAGACACCATGTGCATAATTAGACTTGTGTAACTCAATGAGAGTACACAAACTCCTAAGTGTCTCACCTAAAATAATAATAAAATAATGCAAAATAATTAAATAATGCATTAACCTAAGTAAATACTTATTTACACCAACAATTATTGTCAAAAAGGGGGAGAAAGAGATATTTGTAGAGAGACATGTACATTATAGAATAAAAGGGGAGAGATTTGTAAAGGAGAAAAAATGCTTCTATATACACTCTACATGAATATTATGATATGATATGTACATTATATGGGGGAGATAGGTATATTTAGTAGAATTACAAAGACAAATTTTGAAAAATCAAAAAATTCAGCATGACATTGTACATAGGTTTTGGCTAATAAGTGTTTTTGTCACTAATGCCAGAGAGGGAGATTGTTGGCTTTAAGTTATGTTTGTCCTCGGTGACAAAACTTATTCATAATTCTATATGGTTACCGATTTCATCATTCTGTCTGTAGTGTTTACTAAGCATTCAGTGGTTGCCAAGTGAGTTCAGAAGTTAAGCAGTTAACACCGAGCATTCCAGAGGTTACCAAGTGAAAATAGGTAGTTTGAAGTTTAGTAGTATAGACCAAATAGTTAGTGGTTACCAAGCTTCATAGTGTCTGCTGAGTCATCAATTGCTATGATGTGAAGCTAGTTTCAACTGAGTAATGGATGAGCAGAGTTTATTGAGTGTAAGCAAGGTAAACATGGTATTCAGTTTCTACCAAGTGACATTATATCTACCAAGTCTTCACTGTTCACTAAGTTCGAAGCTAGGTTGAGTGATTAGTATGGACTGGGCCTCTACTTCTACCGAGTGCATGACAATGTCGAGTAATGCAGTGGACACCGAGTATTAAAATGTCATTGATTCAACTTTTAGAACCTGAGCTTCTACATTTGGGCTAACTCAGTAATATTTGTGTTAACTTGTGTTTTGGCCGACCTTGTAAATATGAGAATTGGGATGGTATATATGTAATGTATTGTATCATACCCAAGCATGATGAATATAGTAATGTATTGAGAAGAGTGAAAGCAAATATGATGATAAACATTCAAATATGAATCAGCAATAGATCAGAGTATTCAACAAGGTCAAATCTAGTGTAGTCAAGTTACAACTATCACAAAGAGGTGATCAGCATTTCAAGGATCTAATCAAAAAATTAGTTGTAAGTTAGATCTGCTATTTCATCCTAACAAGTGAATCAGATTCAAATCCTTTAACTAGGTAGACTTAATAGTCTTTTCTTTAAATCTTTTAACATAGTGCATACTTCGTTGCATGTTTGTAAAACCTCTAACAAGGTGGACCTAACAGTCCTAATTCCTCCTAATAGGGCAGATCATCAAAAGTGATTATTGTAAGCCTTAACAGGCCAACTTTATACTACAGTATTGAAGTCTTGTGGGTATCATCCCCACCCCAATTTTACTTTCTATTTGGAAGGTTTCTGGGTCACCAAATTTTGTGTTCATGTGCCTTCTTTTAGTTTCTCATGTATGCAATAGATTAGATTAGTTAATGGTGAATGAATTATGTTGTTATGCGCTAAATTTTGAGGCTACTAATTTACCCCTCCCCTCTCAGCAACCTAGTTAGTCTTGATTATTTCCAACATCTCTCCCCTCCAAAATTCCCCCAAGAGGACCCATTAACCATCACAGAATAGCTAATAGTTTCCACCATCGACTTCACCATTCTAATAACCTTTTGACTAAAGTCTATCCTTTCCATAACTTTGCACAAGAAACTGCAATTAATCCTATCATAAGCTTTAGAAATGTCAAGTTTCAAGGCCATACCAAGATTACCACATTTCTCCATAGAGTGCAAGACTTCATGCATCATTATAGTAGCATCCATAATTTTTCATCCTAGGACGAATCCACTCTGGGTTTTCCCTATGAACTTATGCAACAATGGCTTTAGTCTATTCACCAAAATTTTTAAAAAGATCTTGTAAGTAGTATTGCATAGACTGATGGCTCTGAAGTCAGAAATGACCTCTGGATCTTTCACCTTGGGAATCAAAGCAATAAAAATTTTATTGAGTTTTTAAAGAAATTTCCCATTTCTAAAAAAATCATGGGCTGCCCAAAGGAGATCCAACTTGATAATCTCCCAAAAGTGCTGAAAGAAAGCCGGTGGGAAACCATCAAGTCTCGAGGATTTATAAGCTTTCATAGAGAACATAGCTCTGTGGACTTCCTCCTCAGTCACCATTTGGACTAGCTCCTTGTTCTCTTCCACTGAGAGCACTGCAGGCATAGAATCAATCAACCATTGCCTATCCTCCTCTTTGAAGTCCCTTTGCTCTTCAAGATAAGAGTTTCTAAAATAATCCTTTGCCTAGTTCCCTATCTCTTTAGGTTTATTTAGCTTCACATTATTATCATCTTTGATGTTATCAATAGTGTTTCTCCACTTATGAATTGAGGCAGATTTATGAAAGAATGCAATTTTCCTATCTCCCACTTGGAGCCATAACACCCTAGATCTCTACTTCCAGTAAGTCTCCTCTCTAATCATTGCTTCCTTCCACTATTTTTAGTATTTATCCTCCTCCTGGATATTAATGTTAATGATGAATGTAATACTTATAAAAAAATATTAAATAAAGAGAGAAATGATATTACTAGAGAATTAAATTTTAAATAAATATAATTTAAAATATTTACAAAATAATAATCTAAAAAATGATAAGAGGTTTCAAATTTAAATATAAAATATATTATAATTTTTAATATAGATAAATAAAATTTGAATGTGTTGTATTTGATAAATTTAAAGTAAAATTCAAGGTAAGTAAAATAGTTTCACTATACCTATAAAAAAATAGTTTCATTTTATATTTTGACATTTTTTAGTATTGTTGTTACATTTGACTTTCATTGTGTGAAATTTTTTGGATGAGAAAGTGCTAACAAACAAGATTAGCAATAAAGGCATTATATTAATAGTTCATCACCCTAACTTTACACTTTTGAATTGGCAAGTCATGTGCCTTGGATTTGGTCTTCAATAGTCTCATGTTCCATTCCTAATCTTAAACTCATTAAATGTGTTGAGCTTGTGAATGGTAAATCCCATTAATATTACATGGCCTCATCATACAATCCACTCATCACTTACATTCTAAAATAGTTTTTAACATAAATTATAAAAATAAATTATTTTGAAATATTTCATAAAAAAATTTATATTTGATAAATACAATTTTTAAAAAGTTGAATCCACTCATCACTTACATTCTAGAATAAATCTTAATCTAAATTATAAAAATTAAATTCTTTAAAAATAATTTAAAAATATTTTCATATTTGATAAATGAAATATATAAATTTTGATATTTTAAAAAGCTACATTTTAAAGACATTCTCATGTCTCCATAATTTTATGTCCTAATTTTTTATTATTATAATTTCAAATTGATTCACTAAGCTCATTATATAATTTTAGATATAATTTAAAATTAAATTATTATATATTACATTATTATAAGATTTTAAAAGGACTAAAGTTAGAATGCTCATAGCTCAACTATAGATATAGTATTTTTTATTACTAATCTTGAAAAAAAATCACACAATCAAAAGTCAAATGTAATAATACTAAATATATTAGATATAATTATTAATATAAATATCTTAAATATATCTATCTAGAAAGAAGACATATCACCTGAAATGATTTTACTTAACTTGAATTTTTCTTGTAATAATATCTACTAAATATAAGCACATTAAAATTGATTTTCATAACTTTTATTTTGTTTTAAAAAAAAAACTCATATTTTATTGATTTATCTACATTTTTTAATGAAGTTTGATGGTGTAAATATGACTTGTCATTGTTTCTTTTAATAATTGAAAAAATAAAACATTTTGGAAACATGATCATATTTTATAATGTCACCTTAATAACTTTATTATAAACAAGGAACATTTTAAACATATTGTTGTAAAATTTTAAAAGTGATTTAAAATATTATTATTTTAGAAATATCTACATTTTTTTCTTAATACCAACTAAATTAAACTTAACTTAATAATTTATGTATTTTAAATTTGTTATATAAATTTATGTATTTTTAAAAGATATTAGTAAATATTTCAAAAAAAAAAAAAATTATTTTTAAAAATATATTGATTACTATATTTTTTTAGATTTAATAAGCTTAAATTTAAAAGAATGTTAAAAAATGAAATCTAAAATTTAATTAAATAATAGAAAAAAAAAATTCAATCCATTTTTTTCATAATTAGAACAACATTTAATAAACACACTTAAACACCCATAATAAATATGTAATAAATATTTATGATATTATACAAGTTATAAATAAAATATAAAATTTATGAAATTTATTTTAAATATATAAACTTGAAAATAATAGAAATAAATTAATAAAATAAATTAAGATAAAAATTGATCAGAAATAATGTATAGAAATAGTAAATCAAAAACATATAAAAAGAAAAAAACAATGGCACCCATAGTATATATTAAAATAATGAACACGCATATTATAAATGAAACATAAACTATTGAACAAAGACATTTTTGAACCACTTAGATTTTTTTTTCCAAAATAAGGGGAAGGCTCCCACTTTTTTAGGCACTCCTTTCCAAAATCAAGGGCTCTAACATATAAGAACGGAAATGTCATAAAGGAGGGGCATGCAACATGTATATATGAGGATGGAGTCGGACATACGTCCCCATACATTTTAGTTTGGGATTTAGACGTTATCTTTATTCGTTGGTGCATTTTAAGTGGCCTAATTATTAAGCCGAGAGGTTTTTTACAGTGGAAGCATTCATCAATGTAAACTTTTACAACTTTTGTAAAAAATTGACGTGCAGCTGGCTGTTCAAATTAATAATTTTTTTAAAAAAAATATATAAGATCTCTACAGTTAGAATCTGACTGGAAAAAAGAAATATTTCCTTTAACCGTTACATGCAGCGAGCAATTGAGTTGAGGAAGACGAATCTGTATCGACACATGGGATTTCCTTCTCGATGACTTCGATTCTTCTGGTTCAAAATCTTAATTAGAAATTAGCGTTTGCTTTGAGGTTGCAATTTTGATACCGTGTGTCATCCAAGGATAGATCTCTGTCTTTGTCCATTCATCTTCTAATCATATTTCTCCATTCGCTTTTATGATAGACAACAGTTGTTTGATAAGTAGAATCGATTGATTGATGGCAGCAGTTCTCTTCTACTATGTGGTTGGAGACATGACGGTAGGAAAGCCAGAGCTAATCATGTTTCCTGAGAGCACGAGTGTTGTAGAGGCCATTGTTACCATATGAGCTTCCATGGAATGCGGGGTACCAGTTTGGAAGCAGCACCTGCCAGATAAGAGTAGCAGCCCTGAGTCGGCGGATTCAAGGCAGGAAAGATTCCTCGGCATTTTGAATGCCATAGATATTATGGCGCATCTTTGTCAAAGTGAGGTTTGACAGACCCTGACATCGCTTTGAAGGTGCCTGTTTCACAGATTGTGTTGCCAAATAATTATCTTCTTAAACTGGTCACCCCAGGAACTAGGTAAATAATTGACTCAGATAATTTCTCACACGCTTCTTTAATCTTAAATGCCTGAATGACATGGATCGATTGGGAAGGATTCAATGATTTTAAGCACAGGCACAAAGTAACTGCTTTAAGGTTTCAGCATAGTGCAATTTCAATATTCGGAAGCCGCTGTACATGCTTTTCAATTAAAGACGCCATTTACATACATAATATAGTCCAACTAAAGAATTAAATCATTCCTCAAATGCACTTTTCCTCTTAAATGCTCGATCACCATGATTTGATCTGCTTTACAAACCTTTCGAGTTCAAAACATCTAAAAGTATTCCCTTATCAAGTCAAAGAAGTGGGGAGATATTTCAGTTTGGCGCGCATTAGACTGAAGTTGGAGGTCATCTGTTCGATTTTCACTCACTGCAATCCATGCAAGTGTATAAGAATGTAAGTCCAAAAATCAAATTAATAAATGAAAATAAAATTTACACAGTTAATAGTATCCCCATCTTACAGAGGCAACAGTATCCCCATCTTAGCGAGTCAAACCAATAACTGGCCTCCTTTTTCTCTTCACAACTACCATTTTAAAATGAAACCAACATATGTTTATAATATACTAAATTCACTGTCATGAGCCTTACTAAGAGACATCGAGTCAAATTCATGTGGGAGCAGTGAGATTGGCGCATATCGAATTATTCGGTGTGAAATCTTCATAATAAATATGACATTTTCTTGAGGAGCATCGGATCGCAAAGCATGCTAGCGTTGGAACTTAGCCATCGGGAGTTAAAAAAGCAATCAGAGCATAACTTAGCCATTGGGAGTCATATTACTATTTTCATTATTATCATATTAGTATAGATATTTTTCGAAAAACTTAGGAGCATACTTTCTTTGAGTGCACTTTTTCCAAAGTGGTTTGGTTAATGTTTGGTATTTCTATCCCTTCTAATTGCAGTATTTTTGAAGTTATTACTGGCTTTATCCTTAATGCTAGAAAAGATGTTAATATGTTTTGGGATATTACCACATCTTACATTTTA